>CATIWM010094793.1:0-12806 GCA_949671775.1 Mallotus repandus | reverse complement strand
ATAAAATAATAAAAAACAATATTAATAAAAAAACAACAACAATATTAATAAAAAAACAATAATAATAATAATAATAATAATAATTCATTATATCCTAAATAATATAATATTAAACTAAATATCTTAAACAATATTAATAATAATTACAATAAAAGTCATTATTTTCAAAATCAATCACAAGCTATTTATCTTAATTTATATAATCCCTTGCTTCCATTAGACTATAGGCAATTTGATCCTTTAACACATTCATTTGAACTGTCTCGACTTCTTGGGGATTTTCATTTTCTAAATTATCATTGGACTCACTGAATATATCATAAGGCACAAAATCTAGATTTTGATCAAGGTATAAAAATGTTGGATTTGCTAATGCTTTTCTTCAAATATAATTATGTACTACCATTGATGCAACTACAATATCTCTCTGTATATGAAATGGATATAAAGTCGTTATTTGTAAAATCTTTCATCTTGCTTTCCAAACTGTAAAAGTTGGTTCAATGTAATTTTTAAGAGATGAGTGCCACCTATTGAAAGTCTCTTTTAACCCTTTTTGTCGACCACCACATTAAAAATTTAGTTGATGATATCTTATTCCTTTATAAGGTCCAAGATATCCTTCTATTTGTTGATATCTAGCATCTACTAAATAATATTTTCCTACATAAATCATCACAGCAATATATATATATATATATATATATATATAGACATTAATATAATATGATACTATATAATGTATACCTCGCAGTGGCTTAGGAAATTTTATTGATTTATTATAAGTAGCATATTGAAAAAGTTGTCCATCATGTGTTGTACCTTCTCATCCCACCATTACAAAAATGAATTGCATGTAAAAGCTACAAGTAGCCATAATATTTTGTGTAGGGACCCCTTATCTACCAAAAAACCGAACTATATTTTCTTTTTCTACACAAGCTGACACATCAATTCCATCAATTGCTCCAATGCAATCCTATTTTTGAAAAATAGTCATTAAGGTTAAACTACATATACATATTAAAAAATAAAATAAAATAAAAATTTGAAGTACCTTAAAATGAGGCATATATCTCTCATCGTTAAGTATCTCAGAAGGAATGGTAGAAAAAATTGGATCCTTAGGCTTGATTAAATCAATTGAGAATCGCATCATTGCCTTCAGTATTTCACAAAAATTTCTACTAACTGTCTCACCTAAGTGTTGAAAGCATTCTTGAACTTGTCGATTTGATGCTCCCAAAGAAAGAACATACAAAAACATACCAACTTTTTCTAAAATTGCCATTCTACGTGAAGGAGTTAATCCATAATTCCTTTCAAGATCTCGACAAAGGTTAATTAATATGTGTTTATCTATCCTAAACATATTAATAAATCTTTTGTCACTTCCTCTTATTAATTCTAATAGCCATATAATCCCTGTTTATTGTGAATCCATACATGGTTGCTTGTAATTATATCTTAAATAATATTCAAACGTAATTTTGATAGTATGCATTATTGTTTGCCAGAGGTGATCATTAGCAGCATCATCATAAAAAATGATTTGTTGCATATTATCCATATCTATCAAAAAATAAATAAATAAATAAATAAAAAGATCAAACATTGAATGCAATTTAATCAATAATATAAAAATTAAACATGTTGAACAAAAAATTCACAAGAGTATAATATAATATAAATATCAATTCAAATAAATTAAAAATTCTTAAGATATTAAATAAATTTTCAACAAGTCTAATAAAATTTGCATGAAAATCAAAAAAATATTAAAAACAATATGAAGCTAAACTAATGAGTACTTAATTCTAGACAATTTTGAAAAAATCAAGCTACTACCTATTTCAATTTAAATCCTAATAAAAAAAATTAGTTATTCGGTTTCCACAAGCCTCGAATCCATAGTGTATGATGATATTCAAGACACTTCCATTTGGTCTCTGGGTCTTAAAGAGTATTATACATCTCTCTTTTTGACTTTTTGTCAAGCAATAACGTGCTGAAAAAATGGATATCACTGGCCATCGTCATTTGTGGTAAAGAAAGTACATCTTCCATAACCTATTCAATAGAACAACCTGGACAATCTCTTAAAACTCCACATAATGTAGCATATTTCTTTTCCATACTTTCTGTTATACCTTCCTTAAGTTCTCTATTAGTTACTTGTTCAGTCCCTGATATCTTCTTTCCCTTCTTTTCTTTCTTCTTTGTTGTATCATTAGTAGATGACTCTTTCCTTTTTTGTTTACTTCTAACATGTTGATTGTCATCTCCTTCAATATTTTCCAAACCTAAATCATGAGCAAATTGGGTAAATGATTCTCCAAATGTAGATCCTCTGCTCATTATTTGATTTAATTGAACTTCAAAATTTTCTTCTTTATGAATTGTCTGCTCTACCTGAATATCAGACTCCAACTCTTCTAAGTCAGTAGATGAAATTCCAGATGCTGGAGTATATGCATATTCTCCTGTAGCCACAATGCTCATAAATATAATTTGATACTTTTCATAAAGTTCTTGCCCAATTCATTTTTCACAAAATCTTACAAAATTTGAATTTTCCTAAAATATACATAAATATTAAAAAATATTCATAAATTAATTCATCTAGGTACTTTAAATTAAAGTAATAGGTATAATCTACTTACTTGTATTTTTTCATTCCACCAATCATTAAAGGCAGCGATTGTACCTTTCATGGGATCCCATCCTATTCTGATTTCTTTTCCTATTAAATCTTTCCATAATTTCCATTGTCTTTCATCCTATCCCATTTATGTTTTAGTTGTTCTTTAGTAAGTGTTGCACCAACAATTTTCATCTTATTTTCTACCCATAACCATCCTTTATTACCACATCCACCTCCACTCCTTTTACCTATATTTGTGCCTTTAACACATACTTTGACAAATAAATTGAATTGTTCACTTGCCCATGCAGCTCTTTCACTACTCTTATTTTTCTAAGACATATTTAAACCTAAAGATAAAATAAAATATATTGCTAATAATATTAATTATTCAGGAAACACATATTAATTATGCAAAAAAAATTCAAGTGTTAGGCTTGCAAATAAGAGTAAAATTTTATACAAAAAGAAAAAAAAAATACTCAAACAAGAAAATCAAATTGTCAAACTCATAATCAACCTTACATAGTGTAAAAAACCAACAATGGTATTAGTAAAATAAAAAGGCAGGCCAAAAGAACATAAATAGATATAATGTCAAGAACTACACCTTTATATATATATATATACACACACAATATTTAACACCTCACCTCTTTATTAAATTAAAACTAAAATATATATTATTGTTATTTGAACAAATTTGGTACTTTTAATCACGTCTTGTAATCTAAGCCATATATCTTGAGAAAATTTTAAGAATATTTATATTTTACTATAAAAGCACAATTAGAGTTTGTGTTCTATTAGTGAAAAAAAGGGGTTTTATCTCTATCTACCATCAACTAACACCCATTTTTCAAGTCTATCCAAATTTCAAAATTATTGCGAATTGACATATGAACTTTTCAACCTAGTGCAAATCTATCCTTGGTCAAAATTGTCTATCTCAGTGATGACATGGAATGGCTGACTATGCAGCTATTTATACGCACGAAAATTAATAATAAACAAAAACGGTACCGCATTTGGCTCAATTTTTTTTCCTCCCATTGTTTATCTTTTCCCTTAGCTAAAAACCTCTTCTCACATCGAAATTTTGAGAAACAATTTTTTTTTTACATTGTGGGATGTAGAGGATGCAAGAGGAGGAGAATCAAGGTTTAAGAAGTATTTGAGTTCACGGAGTACACTTACTTCATTACATGAGCAATTGGTGGAAGATGATGACAGCAAGTGTGCTGTTGTGGAGGCTTTATCATTGGATCAATGACAAAGGTTAGCCATAACATAGCAATTGGTGGAGATTATTATTATTGTTATTATTATTATTATTTTCCATGAAAGCACAAAACTAGTTTTTGCCATTTGCTTTCTTGATTTCGCTATTATCTGTTCATTCTCAATGTTTGCATAAATTCCTATGGCATGTTCTTCAGTCATTAACATGCAATAGCTTATGTGGAAGGGGATAAGTTCTGTGGAGCAAAAGCAACAATTAATGTATGGGAACTCCAAATACAACAATAAAATGAGTTCAGCTTATCTTAGCTATGATTAGTGGGAGGTTCCATTAGCGAAGATCTCAACAGTATCGAAGTTGGCTGGCTTGGGTCATTGGATCAATGATAAAGGCTGCTCCTGAGTTGATGGCCAGTAAACCTAATAAGTTCCAGATGGCTATTGAGGAGGAATTTCTCGCAGAACATGGATTCACGGAGAAGTTGATACAAGATATAAACCTGGGCATTTCTCACAGAACATGAGCCACCCAATTGTGTTTCTATTTTAGCTGCACAAAATAATGAAACCCAACAAACATAGAAGTGATGGTACCTAACCCTCAGCTTAACGCCATAACAAATAGGATCATCCATTTTCTTGACAATTGCATTACTAAAACTCACATTCACCAAATCAAAACCCAACTCATCCTCCATAAACTCCACTCAAACACCACTATTACTCTCAATTTCATCTCTGCTTGCCAAAATCTGTCCCTTTTGCTCTTAACTTTTCCTCTCTTCTCCATCACCATCCCTTCATTAACCCATGAAAAACTCTTCCCTTTTTGTTTCAATTACCTAAGAAATTCTAATTTATTAAAAAAAAAAAAAACAAGAAGAATTCAAAGGGCAGAAGCTATGTCGACCTTCAATTTCTGAAATAATGGATGGAAATGAGTCTAAGAGCCCTACAAAATCAATAAAGAAGAAGAAGTGAAAAACCTAAATACATGAATGGTTAAATAGAACCACCCTAATAATGTGAAAAAAAATGACATATATGGTACCATTTTAGTGTGGCAAAAACGGTGAGTTTTGAAAGTTTCACTTTTCTTTTTTATTGATTTCCACTTGTGTTAATAGCTGCACACGTCAACCATTCCATGTCATCACTAGGAAAACCAATTTTGACCGGGGATAGATTTACACCAAGTTGAAAAGTTCATATGTCAATTCGCAAAATTTTTGAAATTTGGATAGATTTGCAAAAGAGGCATTATTTGATGGTAAATAGAGATAAAAACCCAAAAAAGATATTGTAATCCAATAAAACTACCTTAGAAATTTATAATTTTTTGCTCTCTAATGTAATGACGTAGTATAGGACCATTTTCAATTAGAATCATTTGATTTGAATAAGCCACATATTTCCTATTATATGCCTACATGCAAGTGAACCATTATCCTACTTGATTTTCAATCGCCAAAAAGAAAATCGCAATGCACCAAATCTAACGAAACCCTTACCCCTTTTAAGTTGTTGTACATCACACTAATGTCAAAGCTTCAAAATTGATATTTGAAGTTTTTTAATTGCTTTTTCATTAACATTATGGCAATCTGAATTATATCCAAAGTTCTATTTTTTTCCACAGCTGATTGTTTTGTCAAATTCATGAAAGAAACTTGAATGATTAATGCTAGGATAAATTCAGTAAAGTCCAAGGTAGATAAGAAAATCACAATGCACTGAATCTAACAAAACCCTCACAAGAATTAAATCCAAGAATTGAATATAAGAACATCAATAAACTAGAAAAAGACACAATATGTGGATTCACAGACAATGATAGACAGAATTAACTTTCAATCACATAATTCTTTTCTAGTTTAAAAGAATCTCTTTAAATTACATAAAAATTTCATGATTACAACAAAAGAAAATTTTAAAAAATAATATGAATACTTAGGGAACTCACTCTTCTTTGTAAAGTAAAAAATTATGATAAATGGTGGCAAGAAGATAGAAATTGGATGGAAGGTAAGAAGAAGATGGAAAATTGAACGAGAAGGAGAAGCAGAAGACAAAGAGTAAAAAAAAAGATGCTTATTTAAAAGGTTAACGTTGTCAAAGTAGAAAAATTAGAGCCATCGAATTTAAGAAAGTTAGAAATTAGAGTTGATAGAATCAACAGCTGATTAGGGATCAATCAGCTATTAATAGCTGATATTAAAAAATTACCAAATGCTAAGTTTTCAACTTTTTAACAATAAATCTCTATCAGCTGGTCCAATCAACTGAACCAAACACCCCCTTGATAAAGTCCTTAATTATCAAAATAAAAACCCAAAATATTCTAAAAAATATCAAATTTTAATACAATGTCTTAATAAAAATTTAAAACGTGAATTGCTAATTAATAGGATGGATCCTTACTCAATCATTGTAAAGGGTTCATTTGTACAAAACAACCTCTTATGAATTGAATTTAACATTTGATCCTAAAAATTATATGAGTAATAACAAGATTAAGTTTGAAAAAAAAATTATGCAAAATACAATGACAAACTTCATATAATGAATAAAACTAGATTAGAAAAAATTATACAAAATGAAATGATAATATGGACAAAAAATTTTACATCAATATGTGCAAAAAATTAATTACTCATATGAGTATATGCAGAATTTGATTAGAATTTGCAGGATTTATATAAAAATCTAATGCATAATTTCTGATGGAATGCGCAGAAATTTTTAATTTATGTGCAAAATTACTAGTGCAATACAAAATATTGATGTAGAATTTATAATGCATATGTATAATACTAGTTAAAGAAAAAAATATTATTGTTTATTAAAACTGCAAAATGACTATATGGCGTGAAAAAACCCTAAATGAGGTGAATATGGCTAATTTGAGTTTAAGAAGAAATCTAAGGAGATTAAGAATTTGGAAAGATTAAGAAGATAGACACAAGGATTTGAGGAGTTCAGTTCCTCAATTGAACCTACATCTCCACCTAACTTCACCCAAGTTAGGATTTTAAACTTCCAACTCTAATCTATTCACTTAGAGTGAGCTTATAACTTGAGTTTTGATACTAAACTCAAATCTATTACAATCTTTGAGTTTTTCTTGGTTTAACTCAAATCAAAACCAAAATCTCAAGTGTTTTAATGGTTTATATTTCATGTAAATCTCACAAACCCACACTCAAAAGAGTGTAAAGGAATTAATAGAGCTTTAAATTTTTATAATGAATGCTAAGAGAGATTTTGTTCAACAATCATAAAAACTTAATAAATGAAGTTTGGTGTTGAGTATTTATAGCTGGAGATAAAATTCCAGTTGTTGGGAAGCCATACCACCACCTGCAATCTTCTCTACCTTGATTAAATGTTCAATCTTCACTTTGTAGGATTTTGGAGGCTCACGATCTTGACCATGCCCATCACAATCGTGGCATCTAACAAAACTAGTAGTTGTGGCCTTTCTGTGACCATTACACTTTTGATAGCTGGATCGTGACACTCATCACGATCATGATCATGGATCATAAAGCCTATCATGATCGTTACCTTGGATCGTGAGAATCATTATGAACAATCTTCACTCAGCTTCGAACTTGGTCATGCTCATGACGTGACTTGTGATCCCTTGGTCATGCTTGTGATTATATCATCACGATCATTACAAGGATTGTGAGGCTCAATGTCTGACTTATGAGAAGAGGATTCATACTAGTCCTAATCGCGATCATAGCCATCATGATCACCATCATGGTCATCCGTGAGACAGACTGTGAATATCATTGTATTTTTTCTTTGCTATGGTAATTGAAAGAATCTTTATCATGGCGATGCTCACGGTTGTGACATGGATCTGGAGCATCACTATCTTATTGAATAACTTCAACTTTTAAGCCTTTAACATGTCTTGCTTCAAACTTATCTTATACACACTTAAATTACACACATTATGGCTACAAAATCACAATTCATAGTCATAAAGAGAAAAAAGAAAGATAGGTAGGACAAGGATATGACAGGAACAAATTGTCATTGCTACATGCAATTTGTTGCAAAAAAAAAAAGAGAAAAATTCAAAAGTTCATCCCAATCGCATGATGCAAAATTTTTGTGAAATAAAAATGTCAAACATATCACAAAGCTAATTTATCCCATAAAGAATTAGCCACAAAACTTTTATATATGAACATAAAGAAACTTTATAAAAATAATATTCAATTTTTAGTCCATCAACAAAATCAAAGTCTAGTGGAATAGAAGTCAAACAAGGAAAGGAAAAGAACCAAAATTGTCAAAATTGCTAAATGAGTCTAATATGATTTTAAAACCATTAGAAAGAACTCCAATAAAAAAACAAATTGTAGTGGCTTGGTATGAAACAAAAACTAGCCTCCTTACGTAGGATCTCTAATTTAGTTGTCTAAGTCTATCTGCCTCAACAACAAATTTCCATTATATAAACATAAATTGCAATAACCTACCCACCTAAAAAAAATTAAGAGATATAGTTGATTTCTTGTTCTTTGTTACTATCAGATGTCTAAATGAACAGAAACTATCAAGAAAGAGTTATAGTTTATCGAATTGCAAAAAGATGGGGTATATTGCACCGTTGGTACCACAATTTTGCCCTATGTTTCAAAATGGTACCAGATTTTCATTTTTTTTCTTTTCAGTACCATATGTTCTATTTGTGCTTCAAATTAAAGTACCTCAAACATATCCGATCAAATTTAGTATACATGGCAGCCTGAATAAGTATATTTTTTGTATATTCATCATGTAAGCATCCAATTAAGCAACCTAATAATCTTGTGGACTCCATAAAATAAATTTGCTAAAATTTTGTTTTTGTGGGGCCCACAAGCAAATTTTGTTCTATTGGGTCAACAAGATTATTAAGTTGTTTAATGAGCTGTTTACATGGCCAATATACTAAAAATATATTTATTTCGGCTGTCACGTATGCTAAATTTGATCAGATATGTTTGAGGTACTTTAATCTGAAGCAAAAATAGAACTTGTGCTACTGAAAAGAAAAAAATTAAAAAATTGGTACCATTTTGAAACATGGAGAAAAATTATGGTACCAACAGTGCAATAAACCTAAAAAATATGCAACATATCAAATCAGAAAGATGCAATCTTTGAATCAAAACACATATTTAAAAAAATACAAAACTTTGAATTTTTAAGAAATGAAATGAAATCAAACTAACTTAGAGATAATAGTGAGTAAAGGCAATGCGGTGGCCGAAGAATCTCAAATATATAACTAGTCACAAAGAACATGTTGATATTGATGATAAAGAAGATGTGGCTAAAGAATCAAGAAGAAGAAGAAGATGTTGATGATGGTAGTGAGGTGACGGCGATGGTCGATGGGCGATGACATAGGAGAATGGTTGGGCATAATAAATGGAGAGAGGTTGGGTGATTATAGAGGAATAAAGGGTTGAGTGGTTGAAGAATGAAGATAGCAAAAGATATATTACACTACACATGACAACTATAGAGGGAAGAGAAGGGAAAGTTTTTTAAGGGGCAGCGAAGAGAGGTGAAGGGGATGAAATAAAAACTACAGATCTTGTTGTGTTTTGTAACTTAAAGTTTATACATATAGTAAATGCTAAGCTCCAAAGTCATTAAATCCAAAATTTGACAAGTATTTTTCTTTATAATTCATCATTCACTTCTAAAAGTTTATGTGTTGATTTTTTAAAATTCATAATATTTTCTAAAAAATATTTTAAAAATACACATGTTATATTCTATTTAAAACACTCTAATTCTATTACATCTAAAATAATACTCTTCCTTTCAATCAAAAATTATATCTTTTATTCTAATTAAAATATCTCTATTTTTTTCCAACTATTTTCTATTTGTTCTTTTATTTTATTTATTCAATTATTATTAGTGCTATACATATATTTTATATACTCTTAATAAAAAAATAAAAAAATAAAACTATTGAAACAACTTTTTAAATTCTCATTTTTATATTTGATTAATTTGTAGTTTAATTGATTAAAATTATTTAATTATTTATTTTAAAATATGTATATTATTTTCAATCCGCGCAAAGTGTGGATTCACGATTAGTTAATTAATAAAAGAAAAACAAGGGAAAATGTTTAAAAAGGAAATAATACCTTAAATTACAATGTGTTTTGGAGCTGAAATATTTTAGATTCAAATTTGGGGTGTAATCAATTTCACCTTCTATAAGGGGAATGGGGGGAGATAATTTTCCTTCAATTTCCTCCTCTCTCTTTTAACTTTTAATAGTCAAATAACACAAAATTTAATTCTCCTCTTATTCTCTTCCCCCTCAATCCAATCATAGTGTTAGGTTTAGTGATGGTTTGTTTAGGGTGGATTGGTGGTGTATATATAACATATCAAAACTACGTCATTTTAGGATAAAACTGAGTAGTGTTTTATTCATTAAAACTACATAATTTTGAGCTACTACATTTAATAAGTTGAATTATACCTATTTAATTTTAAATCAATTATTTATTTGTTATATTTATCAATACTAAATTAGTATTATATAATAATTCTAATTAAAGTTATATTTATTTAATAATATGCTATATTCATTTATATTTTCTTAATATTAAATTAACTTAATGATATCTCTAGTTAATATTGTAATTATTTATTAATTTAAACAATATTAATTTAATTTCTTAATATTGATTTAGACTATAATAATAATTATAAATTTGCATAGTGTTATAGTTTTACTAATTAGAAAGGTAAGAGTTCAAGTTTAAACTTAACAAAATTATGTAGTTTGTTGTGTATCAAAACTACATAGTTTTGTATTCAATACTAAATTTTATTATATAATTTTTCTTTATTTATAAAAAATTAAATTTTATTTATTTAACACTAAGTTAGTATTATATAAATTAGTGATTTACAATTAATAATTTTGAATTATAATTACTTAACATTGATACTAATGTACGTGCAAATCATGCAAATATATTAAAATTACCTAGTTTTGATAATATGTAACACCCATACCCAAACTATAGATACATTTACATTCATTATGCATATTGATTGAATTTAAGTATAAGTTAGTATATATAGTTAGACTAGTACACTGGGTTTAGCCATGACTTGTACTCAAACAAGAAGCGAGAATTTTTTAATTTTGATGACACTCAAAATGAGTGAAATTATGAGAATAAAAGGGATTATGAGTATAAATGAAGTGGAGAATGAGAATTAAAAAGGTTATGATGATAAATACTTAATTGAGACAAATAAATGTCCTAGAGTGGACAATTGGAAGCTTAAGGGTTTATAGGAAATTTATCCATTTCATTAAGGGCTAAAGGGGCTATTTTATACTAAAATTTATCCTAAAAGCCTAGAAACTTCTCGTGGCTTTTAAAGAGCAGCCACATATATTTTTTTTTCTTTCAAAAAAAAAAAGCTAGCTTACTTAGAAAAAAAAGGAGAGTAAAGGATAGAAAGAAGAAGAAAAAAAAAAGAAAACAAGGAAGAGCAACTCATTCTTCAAAGGGAGCTAATTTTTGCAGGATGAATTTTGAGGTTTAAAACCATTTCAGGCCATTAATCATCATCCTTGAAGGTTCTAGCAATTCATTTGGTAAGTATTTGAAGGTTTTTGGTTGATTTAAGTTAAGGTTTATAAGATGTAGTTTTCGGGTTCATTTTTCCTGGATTTTTAGTCTCTGTAATTTAATGATATCTTAAGTTATAGAGATTCAAATTAAGTGTGGTTTCATTCTATAGAAACTTGAAAGAGTCTTCCATAACTTTGTAGTTTTAAGTTAGAGCTGATTTGGTCTATATGATGGCATAACAAAGCTGAACGTTTTAGTGCTCAATCTGTCAAAGTAAACTGACCTGGTTGTGTTTAGCTACCCATATCTCCCTCTATAGTTGTCCAAATGAAGTGAAATTTTTATAGAATTTTCTAAACATATAAATATAAGATTTATTCAAATTTCATATCAAAATTCCTTTTCTATAAGTCCCAGAAAATTTTCAAAGTTACCCTTGAAAGCAGTCATTTTGATTATGTGAATCAGGTTTACAATTCATGAGTTAAAATCAATCTCGGTGTTTCTTGTATATCTTGAGATAGGAAGCTTAAAATCAACTTTTATTTGATTATATGGAAACTTTAAAGAATTATCTAAAATTGTTTATGTTTTAGCTTGATCTGATTCAGACTCTATGTTAGTGTAATAAAAGGAAACATTTTATTGCTCAATTTCCATTGCTGGTTTGAGTAAGGTGGATTATTTCTTAGAGTTATTCCTCTATACACATCCAATTGAGAAAAAATTAATTTTAAATAACTTTAGACATATAGGGTAAGTGATCTGGAAAGTTTCATCTTCAGATTAATTGTATAGAATTTTTGGAGAATTTTTAAATTCACACTATTAAATCTGTCATAGTTGGCAGCTTCATATGTTTAGGTAGTTTGGTGATGTTATCATGTTAGAAAGAGGTTCCATTATTATTAAGTGTTTAAAATAAGTAAATTATGATCTATTTCAGCTAAACCAAGTGGAAAAGAGGATGCACACAACTAACAAGCAAAGGGAAAAAAGCAAAAAATGTAAGTGGATAACTTAATGTTCTATGTGAGATAACACAAATAAATAAATAAATAATTATAAATTTATTTGTTAAGTTGATTGGATAAGAGAAATACTTATTTTATAATTACTAGATGCTAAATTTTAATTATTTTGATATTTAATTATTATGTTGATGGATGATTAATGTTGGGATGAGATTGTAAATGTGAATGATGTTTGCTAAATTCGGGTATCTTGTTTAGTGGAGAATAGCAAACTTGTTTGAGCTTTATCTAGAGTTTTATAACTCCAAATTGGTT
>CATIWM010094784.1:0-14409 GCA_949671775.1 Mallotus repandus | reverse complement strand
AAACATACTTTCAATTAAATTAGAATTATATTTTAGTTAATTTAATTTTTATTAGAGATAAAATAGAAGTTAACCTAATTAAAATAGGAAATAAACTTTCTATCAAATTAAAATTATATTTTAATTAATTTAATTTTACTTTTATTAGTAAATGACAAAATTATCTAATTTTTATATAATAATGAGTGAAAACTTTTTTTTCGTAATTTTACATGTCTCCCCTCCTCCCCCTTCATGTGTATATATATATTTTCTTATTAGGTCTTGTCTGCATGACAAGTTTTGAAAGTTTGTCCTTTTCTTAAAAGTTCTTTTTTGTTTATGACTGGTCTTTGTTCTCTTTGTTTTATTTTATACTATGGCTTCTAGTTCTCGTTCGACACTTCATCCTTTAGAAGATATTTGTGCTTCTACAACACTGGTGGAGGAAGAGGGAGGAGGACTGGTATATGAAGAAGGTGACTCTACAGCGGGCCAAAAATATTTTTATTGGTGCTTAGTGGGGCGTTTCGTTACGGAGAAGCCACTCAAATTTCCCATTATGAAAAACTTGTTGTCTTCATTTTAGTGTCCGGTGCGGGGTGTGTGTATTCAGAACTGGAGAATAATAGGTATTTATTCTAGTTCTTCCATAAACTGGACATTGCTCGAGTTTTAAACAATGGTCGTTGGTCTTTTGAACAAGACACTCTTGTGGTGCATCGTTTGGCAATTAATGAGCATCCTTCACAAGTTCCTTTGTTTACAGTGTTGTTTTGGGTGCATGTGTACAATTTTCCTGTTAGGTTCTTTTCTGAAAGAGTGACTAGAGACATTGGAAATTATATAGGTGTATTCTTGGAATCGGACCTGAATAATTTTCTTGGTACATGGCGTGACTATATGCGCATTAGAGTCTCTATGGACATCTTTAAACCTCTCAAACGGAAGATGAAACTTATGAAGGTGGGAGGGGAATGGTCTTGGGTTGATTTTAAATATGAAAGACTAGCTAATTTTTGTTTTATCTGCGGTCTTTTAGGACACAAGGATGTTTCTTACGAGAAACTATATGCTAGTCCTAACGGTATAATGGAAAGGTCGTGTGGTGACTAGATGAGAGTTCAAATGAGAAAGAAATCCAGTCAAGTTAGTAATCATTGGTTGGGGTTTAAGGCTCCTTCATCCATGGTGAGTTCAGAGACTGTGTCAAATGAGTTAATGGTGGTTAACTCAGTTGCTAATGCTTTGAGCACTCAAGGCAATATTTTTCATCATGGCACTAATGTAGTAGAAACTCAAGGAATTAATGGCCAAAATTTGGGAGCAAATGGGGAGGTTATTATGAATATGGAAGTTAAATCCCATATTCAGGATATGTCCATTGAAGGTGGGAATGGTCTAGATTCAGTGGGTTTTGTTAAGGGGATTATTATTATTGACTCCAAACATCGTTGTACTCAAGATGAAGGTATGTTGGTTGTTATTAAGAATGGGCCTGAAGTCAGCCCAATAGACACTACTCAAATAGCTCCAAAAAATATGATAGAGGCGGGGTTTGGTTGCCAGTCCCACCTAACCCAATGAGTTCCTTGGTTTGGAACTGTCGTGGGTTGGGCCACCCACACTCAGTTCGAGTTTTGAAGGATTTGGTCCATTTAAAGAAGCCTAGTTTAATCTTTTTAAGTGAAACTTGCACTGGTCATGAAAAATTAAAAACTATTCGTTCTCAGTTAAATTATGATGGTTTGTTCATTATTGATTATGTGGGTAGATACAGAGGATTGGCTTTACTATAGAAACAGAAGGAGTGGGTCTCTGTGGTGGGTTTTTCTCCGATTTTATTGATACTTAGATTGCTATTCCTCAGTTGGGTTCTTGGCGTTTTATGGGCTTCTATGGCTGCCCGTAGCCGAATCACTGTTGTGAGTCTTGGAATTTACCTCAGACTTTTGCTTCTAGTTCTTATCTCCCTTGAATTATTATGGGAGATTTTAATGATATTTTAGCTCATAATGAAAAGTGAGGGACTATCTCTCATTTGAACTGGTTAATTCATGGGTTTCGTGATGCAATGGAAGATTGTGGTTTGATAGATTTGGGTATGTGTGATTATCAATACATGTAGGAAAGGTCTCGGGGTTCCGCTGCTTGGGTGGAAGAAAATTTGGATAGATGTATGACTAGCAGTGCTTGGTTGAGCCTTTTTAATAAAGCTAAGGTGAGAACTATTAAGCTTTCCTCCTCGAATCACCTTCCTTTACTCTTTGATCTTTGTAAAAGGTTGTTTGTTATAAGGGATTCTTGGTTTTATTTTGAGAATGTTTAGTTGTAGGAGAATGACTGTAAGAACGTTATGGCTAGATGTTGGGCTAATAATAGAGGCAAGTCTATTCTTGATAAAATTTCTCTGCATGGGATAGCTTTATCTGATTGGGGTGGTGGTCTTATGAAAGATATTGAGGCCAAGTTATGAGCATGTAGACTTCGTGTGGCTGAGCTGGGGTAGTGCAAGGATGTATGGGGTATCTCTGAATTTGAAAAACCTTTGGTAGATTATAATGATGTGCTGTATTCCCAGGAAATTTTTTAGAAGTAGCGCGCTAAGTAGCACTGGTTAAAAAATGGAGATGCTAACGCTATTTCCATTCTTTTGCTTCTAAACGTAGGAAGAAGAATTCTATTTAGGTTCCTATGGATAGTCAAGGAGTGTGTCTTAGAGGTTCATATTTGGGTGCGCATATGGTTCCGTATTTTGAGTCTCTTTTCTCATCTCAGGGCAGCAAGTCAAATGAGATTTTACAGTGTCAATCTTCTTCAGTTTCAAGTGATAAGAATTTGGCTCTTATGGCTTTTCCATCGTCTGAAGAAATTAAGGAGGCTATCTTTAGTATACATCTGGATAAGTCTCCAGGTTCGGATAGTATGAACCCGGCTTTTTTCCAACAGTTCTAGAGCATGGTTGGGGCTGATGTTGTGCTTACTTATAATGAGTTCTTCCAGTATTTTGAGTTTCCCTGGGTTGAATGATACCTCTATTGTCCTTATTCTTAAGAATGAGACCCCTAATTTTATGGCTAACCTTCATCCCCTTTCTTTTTGTGATGTTCTTTATAAGGTGATTGCCAAGGTTTTAGCTAACCATTTGAAAGTCATTGTGTAAAAGGTAAGGGAAGGAGGGCTTTACTGCTCTCAAGATTGATATGAGCAAAGCTTACAACAGGATTGAGTGGGGATTTTTAAAGGAAATTATGTTGAGGGGTCTTTTTAAAAATTCATTTTAGTGTTCATGACATTCCTGATGCTCTTGTTTGGCAAGAAGAGAGTCGAGGTAATTTTTTTGTTAAGAGCTGTTATAAGATTGCTTGTGCTCATATTAGCGTTCTCTTTGATGTGGGTTGGAATCTGATCTGGAACTTGAAGGTTCCTGTAAAAGTGCAAAATTTCTTGTGGCATGGTTGCACTTTATGTCTACCTACAGTTGATTTACTTAATTCTCGACGTGTGTTTATTTCGTTGCATTGTCCTGTTTATTTTGAAGCTTATAAATCTGTCAAACATCTGTTGATAGACTAACCAGTGGCAAAACGGTTTTGGGACTCTGCTGGTATAAATGTTCCTAATTTTAACTCCTCTTATCTGTTTGATTGGCTCAAGCTTCTGCTAAAATCTTGCTCTCCTGACAAAGGTGTGTTACCGGCTATGATATGCTGGTGTATTTGGAACAATAGAAATAATATTGTATGGCAAGCTTTGTCTAGTTTAGTTTCTCAATTTTTAAATTTTGCCGGTATTTTACTTCATCAGTGGAGTAGAGCTCAAGTCATGGGGAATGTGTCTTCTGAGAATTTGAGGTCTTTGGAAGGGGGTGATGTGGTTTAGACTTGCTCTACTGTTGATATGATCAAGGTTAATGTTGATGCAGCTTGTTTTTCTGATCAGGGGAAGACAGGGTTTGGGTGGGTGGCTAGAGGTAGTTCTGGTCAGTTTATGTGGGGCTATTCAAAGGTTATGGAGGGTCTGTTGGCTCCTAAAGATGCTAAGGCTATTAGGGTCTGGGAGGCTCTTAGTTGGCTAAAAGATTTAGGCTGGGATAATATAATTGTGGAAACGGATGCTCTCTCAATTTTTAAGGCTCTTCATGAGTCAGTGGCCCTTTCTAGTTTTAATGTTGTTATTCAGGATTATTGTCTACTTGCTAAGCATTTTCAAATCTTTGTTTTAGATTTGTGTGGAGGACTACGAACTTAGTAGCTCACACTTTGGCTCAAGCTGCTTATTCTGTGACCGACTCCTAGGAGTGGACTTTTGTTCTTCCTTTTATTTGTAATTTGCTTTCTTTTAAATGAAGTTCTTTGTCTTTGTTTCAATATATATATATATATATATATATATGGGATAAGGTTCATTTAAGCCCACCATATTTGCATCGAGGTTCAAATATGCCCTTCATCTATTTTTTAGCTCAAATAAATTAGGGTTTAAAAAAATCACTTTTTTGGCCCCTTTTAGTCATGTTGTACAAACGGCTTTAATTCAACAGTTAACATCAACTCTTCAGGAATAAAAATGGATAATTCAGCCTGATAACTACAAAATCCTCCTCCTCTGATCACTACAGCATGGCTAAAAGGTATGAACTCTTCCGAGAAACATATTATTATTATTATTATTATTATTATTATTAGAGTACTTGATTGTATATAAGAAAAAAAGTAGCAGTGACCCACTTTATAAAAAAAGAGAAATTTTTCAAAGAAAATTATTCTTTTTGGGTCTTTCCTTTCATTTCAATTCATCACTTGCCCTAAAACAATGAGTGAGTAGTAATAACGATTGGAGAATATACTACTGCACAAAAAGAGAGGAAAAAGATAGCTTTTATTTTCTTCCTACTTTTCTTTTTCTTTGTTATATGTTTTCGCCTCTCTCGCTATCTTCATAGCTCGGTATATTTATTTTAACTTTTGTTTCATCATAATTCATTCATTCATATCTTTTTCTAAATACCTTTTGATAATTTCCAATTTTAGCTAAGGGGTATTGTTCATTTAGTGATTATCATTATTATTAATGTCCTTTTTTTCTCTGTGGCTTTTGATTGTTCTTTCTTTGTTTCTTTATTTGGTTCCTTCATGACTTTTTTTTTTTTCTGGCCAAATGCATGGTTTCAACCCCTGAACTTTACTTAATTAACCTTTAACACTCCTCAACTTTTATTATGTTCTATTTAATATTTAAACTAATATTTTGAACCTACCTAACTCCTATAATATATAAAATTAAAATATTTTACAAATCAATGTTAATGTGAACACTAGAAAAATTTATATAAACTAAAATAGTATTTATTGGAAGAGAGAGTATCATTAAAAAATAATTTTTTTTTAACTTTTTTAATATTAATTTTTAATTCTATTTATAGTGTATTGAAGTTAACTTTAGCATTTTATGTATTTAAAATCATTTGAAATTAAATTTTTATCCACTTTGATATTGTATCAGTTAAATGGAATCAAAAAGTACAAATTGAAAAGTAAAAAAAAGAACGAAATAAAAGTTTAAAGTTGAATAGAAAATAATTAAAATTGAAAAGTGTCAGAGATTAATCGTGTAAAATTCAGGGGTAAAACTATGCATTCAGCCTTTTTTACTTGATTTGAATTTGATGACAACCCTTCTTTCTTGGAGCTTGTTGAGTGAATTTTCTAGTGGGTTAAGAGACTGCATTTTCATTTTTAGGGGCTTTGTTCAATTTTGATTTTATCTGCTTTTGTTCTAAAAGGGTATTCTAAAATGCCTATGTATCAGCCTAATAGTCAATAGAGGAGAGGGAAACATAAAGCTGGATGTGGGTGGTGGCGGGCAAGTGTTGGATCTGAAAATAGCTGTTAAAGATGATGGCCTTTTAGGTGGTAGTAGTGGAGGGTTGATTCCAACTGCATGGGTTGAGAAATTAGGTTTGAAGAAGATGATTGAAGAGCTTAAGTCGTTGGATGTGCCATCTGTGTCTTCAAGAAGACTTAATGTTAACCGAGATTAAAGGCGTTTGTCCAACATGGCTGAAAGGGGCCAAAAAAAACTATTTTTTTTTGTTAAACCCTAATTTATTTGAGCCAAAAAAAATAGATGAAGAGCACATTTGAGCCGTGGTGGTTTAAATAAATCTGATATTTTCTTTCCGCTAATAAGACCTTACCAGAAGAACTTAATAAAAATACAAATAAAAATATAAAAACTCAATGTATACAAATAAGAGAGCAAGAGCCAATTGTAAAAAACAATAAAATGTAGAGGGCAAAATATTGCCTTTTTTTTTTCATACATTTATGTTACACAGAAGGCAAATGTCAAAGCTAACCTAAGAAAAGGATGGGGAAATAAGAAACTTCATCTTCCACCAGATAGCTCAATAGCATCCTGATTATATAATGAATCTTCTCCCCAGTCAAATCTTCTCTGCAGTCTTTCATACTCTTGCCTGCGTGTAACCTCAACATGCTGCCATTCTTCCCATCTCTCAGCCAAACCCTCTCCTTCCAACATCCGTACCACCTCTGACATTGTCGGACGGTCCTCGGGTGATGCTTGGGTACACAGCAATGCGACTTGGATCATCATCTCCACCTCCTGAATGACATAATTCTTGCCAAGGTTGCGATCTACAATAGCATCCAGTCTTTTTTCTCTTTCCAGCTTCTTGACCTTCATAAGCAAATAGACAAGGCATTGAACAATTAGCAAGTATGAGGGCATGAAATGTGAAAATTGTCGTAACAAGAAACCAGAACACATGCCAACGCCATACCATACTAAAACTAAGGATACATTTTTTATCTGATTTTGATTATGTTGCATAGATAACTATAACATAGCAAACACATGCAAGGGAACCGAAATAAATTGTGAATTGACATGTTCATTGTTATCTCACATGGTCAAGCAACAAGACATCATCCTCCTCTTCCAATCGTGAAAAGTCAATTGCTCGTTGACCTGTTACAAGCTCTAGAAGCATAATCCCATACCCAAAAACATCTGTCCTTTCAGATGACTTCCCAGTGGACAAGTACTCAGGTGCTATGTGGCCCATTGTCCCTCGAACTTGAGTTGTCACATTTGTTTTCCTCACATCAACCAACTTTGCCAGGCCAAAGTCACCAACGACTGCCTCAAAATCTTCATCCAGCAGTACATTAGCAGCCTTTACATCCCGATGAATTATCTTAGGATTACAATGTTCATGAAGGTATTCCAGCCCACGTGCTGCACCTAAGGCCACTTTTTTTCTTATTACCCAACTTAGAACAGGTTCCTCAGGTTTACGTTCTGCACCCACAATCAAAATGAGTCAAAACTAATGCCAAGATGTCTAGAGTAAGAGTATAGACCAATGAATTGTATTGACAAAAATTAACACCAAATGTTTCATGTAAAGGAGGCGCAGATGCAGGGTTGAAGCCAGGATTTAGAATCACTATATACAAGAGGAATGAATGATTCACATTTTTGAAAGGTAGGTGAGAAATAAGAGGGAAATTCATATCAAGGATGGGGCAAGAAATTAAGAGATCAATTCAAGCATAAAGCTGTCTTTTATCTGATCCTGCTGAGCCAATACTACCTTTGCATGGAATTTGAACATAGCATGATTAATAATAGTTACACACCTATATTCAGCTTCCATTCATATACATGGTATGAGAAACTAATACCTCTTAGACGATAGGCCACACTTAAATTCAGCATAAATGGATAGACCAAAAGGCGCTCTGATGGTGTTGTGCAAAACCCTATCAGCCGCAATAGATTCCTGTGAACAGCTACACTTATCATCTCAACTTCACGTTGGAAAGCTGCATCACCTCCTGGACTTTCAAAATCAGTTAAACGCTTAACAGCCACTTTTGTGCCATCTTGAAGCACTCCTTTATAAACTTTTCCAAAACCCCCCTGTCCAAGGATATTCTTCTCATTGAAGCTTTCTGTGGCCAGCTGTAATTCACGATATGCAAATCTTTTCAATTGACCAAATGCAATTCTTCGGTCCACTTCACCTGAGCAGGCGATAAGACAGATTTCCATGCGTAAAATGAATGCATTCAGTACTTGCAAACAATCGAAATGTTAATTAATACTCAACAAAAGAACGGTCACAGATTTTAAGTTCGTTAAATTTTCCTACAGCGTAGCACGTCGAATCAAGCAAATGCTTTTTTTTTTTTTGAATTGTACAAAACACACAACACACAAACACTGGGTTAGGGAGAGGACACACTCCTACAGCATAGCACATCGAATCAAGCAAATGCTAATTATGACAAAAGAAATTTAAATAGAATTGAGCTAAAATTAATCAGTTTAATCTAATTTGCCAAGGTCCTAAAGAAGACAAATCCAATTTGCGATTTGTGGGCAGTGTTATTATATGCTTTTGGTTTGGATTTTCTCAAACAATCAGGATAGTAGCATTTGAAAAAAGGGCCAATTACCTAACAAATATAACCAACCATACCCATTGAGCCACTTATTTAGAAATGCAATTTATTAGTCTATACTATAGATTGTCAATATCAATCACGGCCAGTCAATTCTAACCAGCTCAGTTAGCTGATGTAGAGGTGACAGCTAGGCAAAGTTCTATCATGCAAGTCAATATCCTGAAGCTTTCACTCAAGCTTACAATGATATATAAAGAGTAATGGGAGCACCTCAGGTTGTGAAAGAGAAGAGAGAGCATGCAAAACATAAGGCAAAGACAGTCCTAACCACTTTCAATGTCGACATAGGTTCCCACAAATGATGGGGAAGGGTAATATATTTGCTTTGAAAGATGCCATATTTTGTCAATACGCAGAGAGGAATTGGTAAAGGATGCTTAGTGCGGGCATGGGAGGTCCTCTAGAGCAATACTTAATTCCAAGCTAAGTCATCTATTCTCTCCCATTATTGGCAGTTCATACAAATGAGAACTGAATTATCTAACTCTTTTTCTCTCTATTTCAGCCTGCATGATCTTCTAAAAGCAAAGTTTAAAATTGGTTTGATTCCCTTCCCCCTATTAAGCAAAATGTTCTTTTTTTTCTCCAGAGGGTCATCAAAGCACATCATCTCCACATCAATGCTTAGGTACCAAAATCGGTTTGAATTGTCTCAAAAATAGAACAGTCTTAATAAAGCAGGCTAACAAAAGATACAGCAGGTTTATAGGCTTATGTTCTAAGAAGAAGTGGTAGGGGAGGGGAGAGAGGGGCGGTGGGGGGCAGATTGGGGGATTTCAGAGATGGCTATTCCTATCAACAGAAGGCTATCATTCAATAAGTTTTAACATGTTGTAAATTAACACAAACCTGCAACATCAACAAATACTTCACGTTTGTAGCCTTTATGTCTACCCTTGAAAACAAAGAACACCAAACCTCCAACTAGAAGAAGAATTGTAACTCCTCCAACAATTCCAACTATAATACCAATCTTTGGCTTATTTGAAGAACCTGCTAACAGAGAAAGAATAAGCAATTAGTTCCTCAAAGAAATGGAATATCCATGGTTATAACCTAATACATATTTGATGGATTAAAATAGCCAATGTTATTACCTGAAGCAGTACTGTCAGATTCACAGGGTCGGCCAAAACTTGCACCACAATTTAAGTGATTTCCAGTGAAACTGAGATAAGTGAAGCCAAACCCAATTCAAACTAAATGTCTACAATCAGTGAAACACAGAGAAAATAAAGAAGGCAGTAAAGTACAAAAAAGATCTAAAATCTTTACTGTTGTTCATACTTGTATTTTGCAATCCTGAATAGATGCTCAGGAATTTGACCTGTAAGATTATTTGAATCAAGCAGACTGCAAAAAAAATTTCAACCATGACATCAAAAACCTGTAAGGCTGTCAAAGACTATAAATATATCTTTAGTCTAATAGAATATGTTGGATCATCTTGTGAAATTGTAAGGACACAAATACAGGAGAAATACATATACCAATATGAGAATGCACAGTGTCACTCCATCTTCAGTCATCTAAAAAACACAGGAGATATCAAAGAATTTATCACTTACATATTGATCAAATTTTGAAGACCAGAAAGTGATGCAGGAATACTTCCAGTGAGATTGTTTCGACTCAATGTCCTGTTTGTATGATAAGAAAAGAAAACTCCTGATGATGAAATTATTCAAAGCACCAAAATACAGGAAAGCTCAAAGTTCACATACAATGTAGAAGATGCCACTCACAAAAATTGGAGCTTTTTGAGATTGCCAAGGGAAGGTGGTATTTCACCATTTAAGCTATTGTTTCCCAAATCCAAGCTGGATAAGCTCGACAAATTTCCAAACTCTTTGGGTATGTCACCAGTTATGCCATTTCCTTTCAATACCCTGCCAGATGAAAGCACTCAGTATGTATTAGCAGTATATTTACCAGCGCATTGCTTGACTATTTTCTTTTACTTACAGACCAACCCAAAGAGCATGTAAACATAATACTCTATGAAATAAGAACAAAATATTTGGTCCAAACCAGTGGCCCCAGAACAAGTACAGAACAATTTCACATTAGTAATATAAAAATAAGTTAAGCTTCAAGTTTCCTCATGATAATAGCTTTTATAAAATCAAACAAGACATCATTAAAAAAAAAAAAAAAAAAAAACTATCTGCTGACTATGCAGGATGCTGCATACATACAGTGTAGTAAGATTCGCCAAAACTCCAATTTTAGGCGACAAGGTTCCAGAACAGTTTATGCCAGACAACGTTCTGCAAACAAGTAAAACATATAAGCAAATACCACATATGTAAAAATCATAGAATCAAAGTACAGGATAGTGCATGAATATTGTGAATCTGTACACACATACATGATCAACCATAGAGTAAAAAGACATAAAACTGCTTAAAGAAGACTCACACAGAAGTGACATGATTATTACTGTCACAGATGACATTTGACCAAGTGCATGGGCTCACAATATTTGGACTCCAATCTGCCAACTGACCTGTAGCATTCAGCGACATCTTCAACGCATATAGCGCATCTCCTAAAATCACAAAATGAAACTTTACCATATAATAACGCAACCATAGCCCTTTTGTTCAATGACCACCAAAAATATAAAATTTGAGCAGTGAAGAAAAAATTTAAAATGAGTATATTCATCAAAACATTCTCAAGACATGTTCATGATATCCATCTAGCCAATAAGATCATATATTTTGACGCATCAAGCAGAGAGAGGGAGAAAGGTAGGCAGGGCAGATAAGGTAATGTCCCAATTACAATAGAAACAAACAAGCATGGACCTGCACATCTATCCAAGTAATTAGATGGTGTCATAGGTGATAGTAAATGCATTTATCGTGCTAAACTCAACTACAAGCCAATCCACATTTAGTCGGAAAGTCAAATAGAGAACTGCACACCTATGTAGGTAATTCAATTAAAACTGATAAGTTAATGCATCCACCATATTCAAGCAAACCAAGCATCAATGTGAAAAGATGATATGCACCACAAAACCAAAAATTTTACAGATACTGCTACTTCACATCTTAATTTATTTCTCAAATCACTCTTTTCCATGATTTAAGTTATGATTCATAAGATTGATACCAGTGCAACATTGGATATTATATTTCTTCTTATAAACAGGAACAAGAATGCTCTTTGACCACTCACCAAAACACTTTCTTTTGTGTGTAGTATCATATAGAACCTTTTAGTGAAACACACTATTGCAACTCCTCTGAGCACTCCCTAACTTCTAAAGGTTCCATTAAGCCTTTACTGTCTTGTATGACAATAGCATGTATTTTTCACATGCACCTCTGTTCTTGCATTTAGACAAGCTCTTTCATAACCCTTCTTTGACTTCAAGTATTCTCTGAAAGTTCCTATTCTACCATCAGTATTTCTCTGAACATGGTTTCCTCCCCTTCACTTCACCCAGCATATGAAGATCAAGCAAGTGAGGTTTTGATTAATGGTTTCTTTCTCAAGTTTAAACATTTTGTGTCTTTGGCTAAAATACACATAGCTCAATTCTTCACACCCAGCTAAATACAAATCATAAATGTTCCATCTAAAGGAGTTCTCATTTAATCTAGAGTGATAAAACTCCTTCTTACATTATAACACACAAAGCATCAGGAGAATACTAACTAATTGTCTATTAAGATCATGGGACAATTACAGCCCCAAGAAATTCGACATGATACATAATCTGGTCCATCCTTTTATCAAAGTCAAACAATTTGGCAGCACAAATTCTATAAAAATCAACAATTTATTCCTTTAATAGACAACCAACAAATGGTCAATTTTTTTTTTTTCAAATATGAAGAAAGGAGAACCAAACTGTCTATTAAAACAAATCACAAGGGATTTTTCCCCCACAAGTATTTAATCAAAGAAAAATTTAAAAAGCCATTTAGCTTTTCAGCTTTCTCATATATTGCTTTGCATATAAACAAAATGCAGACATGCTATGTAAGAGGTCTAGAGTCAAGTTAATTCAGACTTCAGAGTGATTTAACTTCACCTAGTTTTCCCTAACAATGTCAAAATAAATGACCACTAAATGTCAGAACTACAGTTCTACATAGAATGAGGAAAATTGTACCTTGAAAATCAGAAAACGCAAAAGAAAACAAGCAAGCAAAAGCCAAAGCTCCAAACACCAGTTCCATCTTTAATAACATCAACTCAAGTGACTATACATGGAAACACAGAAACTTGACAAAAAATATGGGAGAACTCCATCTGCACATAGAAACACCCACAGTGAGTTACAAAAATCTAGTTGTCTACTACAATGATACAATGACAAATTGGGAGAAAATAATACATAATTAAAGAGGACCTGGTTGCAAGAAACATAGATGGAAAGAACAGATGTTTCTGCTTGCCAGCATGTAAGCTGGCAGCGTTCCCTTTTCCATTGAAATATTCTCCCTAGCAACCAAGTTCAAAAATTCTCTACTCAAAGGATAAAAAATTGAGCAATTGAACCAATTAAAAACAAGATTTGGATCCTTGGGATTTCAAGTATACGAAAAGAACCACAAATTACTTGACTAAGCATGCAGGTCAGTGACTTTTCTCTAAATTACAGCATACCACTAATTGAATTTAACAGGTTTTATAGAAAAATCAAACCATACAATTATTGCTTTCACGATTTCATCTACCTTTAAAAAGTACAAAAAAAAGAGCACGTTTGAAAAATAAAATTAAATAACAACTGAAAATCCAAATTCCAACATTTTCCCAGCAGCCAAACATAAATGTTAAATTCAAGATTCAAAAATGGAAACCAAAACAAAAGAATCCAAAAAAAAAACAAATTTGAAAAAGTATAAAGTCTTTGAATGAAAACAGAGTACAATCCAATGAGCAGACCAGGGTACAAACCGAAACAAAAGACCCAAATTAGAAAAAAAAAAAAAAGGTACAAATCTTCAAAAAAAAAAATAACAGAGTATAATTCAATGAGCAGACCAAAGAAGAATCTGAATCAAGAAAAGGGTACCTTGTTTTTTGAATAGCAGAATCAAAGTGGAGAAGAAAGAGAAGAGGTTCACATAAAGAGCTAGATCATTTGATTGGAGAAAGCCAATAAAAGTTGGGGCTTTTATTGAGGGATTGAGCTGGATAGCTAGCTAGCTAAGCTTAACTTGAAAAGTGTGCTACTGGGTGGTGTGTCTGTGTTGTATGCCAGTTTCATTTTGTCTGCTTTTTTGTTTCTTTTTTAACACTAAAAATTCCACACAGAAGCTTCTGTACTCTGTGTATATATATATATTGCTTCTGTTTCTCTTCTTCTTCGATCTGTCTTCTCCATTTCTTTTTGTGGTCTTTGGTTGGCGGTGTTTTAGGTGTACTGACTAAAATATTTTATTTTATTTTATTTTACAATTTTTTTATTTTAACCAAAATTTTTAATTTCAACAATTCTATTAATTTATTTGATTATATATTTTCAGGTCTAATATAATGTTTTTATAAATTAATTTTTTCTGCTAATATTCTCAAGTTTTTATAACATATATTCGATTTTTACAAATAAAATTATAATTACTGAATTATAATTAAATAAAAATTAACAATTTTAATTTTAATTATATAAATATATATAAGAATATAAATTGATGAATTAGTAACATCGAGGATCTAGTGGCTGAAAAGCTTCCAAAGGTATAGAAAGAACTCGAATTTGTGTCCCCTTATATTTATGTAAGTTGACTATAGAAAAATTTTACATAACTTTCACACTCATATAATTGAGTCAAATTAAATAAATTATAAGTTACCAAACAAGTTTATAATGAAATTATCAAATTTTTATAGAATTAAAGAAAATAAAAAAAATTTATTGAAATCATAAAAAATTAAATTTAACATTTATTTTAAGAAAAAT
>CATIWM010094757.1:0-55624 GCA_949671775.1 Mallotus repandus | reverse complement strand
ATTAATCATGCAAGGTGCTGACTCTAACCTTTATCCGGCTAGACTACAGAGTGAAATCGACGAAAATAGAATGAGGACATTGGAGAATGTTGATAATATACTTAAGGAGGGCTCATATCAATTCAAGATCATGCAAGAGAATATTAATAATTTGCTTGCAGCTACACCACATAATGAAATTAATGAAAGTAATAGGAGGAGATTGAGGTATGTTGGTAATATGCTTAAGGAGTGCTCAAATGAATGGATGATTGTGCAAGAGAACTTTAATGTTGATAATTTGCTTCCTCTTCGAGCGAACGCAGGACAAAATCGATTGTTTGGAGTTATGATTTTTATGGGTATAACTGGGATTATCATGATGGTTAGTGGATTCAATTCAAATCCAGCCAATTAATTGATAGTATAATTTTCCTTGTACCTGCAGAATGACTTAATTATTTGTTTTGGATATTTTCTAAATGATGGTGTTAACTGATTTTCTAGGTTTACTTACTTTTTCAGTTGTGGAATTGTTATGATTTTGTACTGCACTTTTGACATTTTATAACCACATATCCTGATGCTGCACAACTGGTGCCTAAAAACATATAGATTTACTTGCTTGTTCAGTTCTTTAATCTTTGATTTTTTTGATGCCCTTATATTTATCTTTTTCTTCTATATCCATCTATTAACTTTTGTATGAACTTTGAACATATAACTGATATAGTTGAAATATAGCAATCTTCTTATACACCGTTCTATTAATTTTAAATAATTTATTTTATTTAACTAAAATGGGTTACCAAATATAATAAGCAATAATGTATCAACAAATTAGCGAAAAATTATTTTGGGAAAGTCAATAATATTTGATTTAGTAGTTAAATATCGGCGACATTATCAGAAGATTTGAATTCAAACACTCTCAATTGGTAAAAAAATAATTTAATTTAAGGCGAACTGGAAAAGAAAAATTATACTTTTGAAATGGAGAAAAATTTAATGAAAAATTTACTATGTGATTTTTTTTTCTTTTTAAATATTTATAATTTATAAATAGTTTGATTGATTATAATAAGTAATAGTAATAGACATATAATTTTAAAAATTTCCTTAACAGTTTGATTGATTGTTAGGAATGTATAGTGATGAAATATTTGATAATTACCTTTAACTAATTATCATCATGACTTGAAAAAGGTGTAAAACAAAGCTGTGAAAGTTATGGGTAGATGGTGGAAGTTGATGCTTATTTTCCAATTTGGAGAAGATTGACCGATACTGCGTATGTTCTGCCATATTTGGCGGTGTGGGATGGCAATTTCATCCTAAGTCCGCATCAATTTCTGTAATCATATATTATTGCATGTTAATAATTTAGTTTAATTAACCTACATGCATATTTATCTACTCTTACATCATTATATATACATGGACCCACACGGATTGGTGCTTACATTTTTCTCCTTTCAATTTTATATTTGATTGGCCATCCACCTTGAACATTTCACATAATTTTAAAAAATATATATAAATATTTCACTTATTAAAATTAATAAATACATTTTATATAAAAAATAAAATTTAAATTCAGATATTGTTGATCTAAATGGTAAAAAAATTAATTTTTTTTAAATAAGTTTTTTTATTTGAGTGGTGTGTATGGTAAAAATAATATATATATATTATTAATTTGTATAAATTTGAAAAAAAAAATGTGGAAGTTGAGGAGGGTTAATGAAGATGCAGGCGGCAAAAGGATTCTAGAATAGAAAGAGTAAGAGCAGAGGTTTTGTTAAAATGTGAGAGGCAGCAGGCTTTTTTTAAATTTTTGTGTCAAATGGTTGGCCTTTTGACCAGATATTGTCAAACAATGCCACCTCTTAAATGCCTCCAATTGCATTTTATCCCCTTAAATAGTAACATGTCTGTATTCTACTTGCCAAAATAGAATAAACTTTGAGGATTTTGCTCAACATCATCTCACCAATGGCAAACCTATTTGCACATGTATATCACGAATAATTCAAATGGTAAAAAAAATAGATATTCAGATGTAGAAGGTATATTTGAATCTCGACCCCCTATTCTCTTCTCTCGTAGTAAAATCACTTGAATTCTAATAATTTTTAAAAAAAATCCATTTGCATATGTACATACTCCCCGATATATGTATAGATAGAGTATTGGTTCAAAACCCTTTTTTTTTTTTATATTGTGGAAGGTTAGATACCGAATGTCCATTTCCTTGCAATACATTTCTCCATGTTTACTCCACAATAGATTATACTTATAATCCATATAATCGATTGTGGTATTAAATTAGCATATGATAATTAGAGTTTGAAATAAAATGATTCTAATATATATCTGATAAAATGATTCTGATATATACAGCATTTTTTTCATTTGAATTGTTAGCGTTATAAAATAAGTACACAATTATTACATTGGTTGGCCAATGAGAACACTATTTTATTTAAGGGTAAATTACAAAAATTTTATGACTTTTAACATTTTTTGCAACTTTGACACATCTTTTTAATTTTGGTAATGTCATTGATCAACTTTTTTATTTTTGTAATTACATGCACCAGTTGAAAATCCGGTAAAATTTTGCTGGCATGACCATCGGAAAAATATGAGTTGATCAACGTAAACGCCATATCAAAACATACCATTTTGACTATTTGTAAAAAAAATACATGACCTTTGATATTTTTTACAATTTAAACATAATATTTTGATAAATTGATACATTATTTTTTTATTTTTTATTTAATTTATATTTTTAATTGATGCTTGTGAAGTAAATATTTAACAAAGTAAAATTTATTCTTGTAAAAAATAACGTAACTATAAACTACACAATTTAAGTAATGACAATTCAAAATTAATTTTTCAATTAAATAAAATATAAATTTTATTGTTTATTTTTATATAATAAATATTTAATTGATACATTCAAATTGATATGTATTTAGTTATTTTAGATTAAATTATTATTTTAAAATATTTAAATATTTAATTTAATCAAGTTATATTTTATTATTTAAATTGATTTACATATTAAGTAAATTTTATAATCGAATTATACATAAAATAATTAATGATATATATATTTTTGTTAAAATGAAATATTCATTTTTCTTTTATTGATAAATTTATGGTAATTTCATTAATTTTAATTTTTAATTAATAATCACTGTATTTTAAATGAATAAATTGTAGACTTTTAAAAGATATATTTGTTTGCAGATATATGTTTAAAATATTTCAATTAAATTATTTTTAAAATGATATTTTAACTCAAACTAATAAAAATAAGTATATGTCAATTTTAATGTATCAATTAAATGTTCATTACACAAGAATAAACAATAAAATTATATTTTATTTAATTAGAAAAATTAATTTTAAATTATCATTAATTAAATATTTAATTTATATGCGTTAATAAAAAAATTATATGTATTAATTTGTTAAAATTAATATGTCGTGTTTAAATTATAAAAAAAAATTAAAAATTGTGTATTTTTTTGCAAATGATCAAAACGGTACGTTTTAACGTGACATTTAAGTAGATCAATTCAAATTTTTTCAATAAACACGTTAGTAAAATTTACCAAATTTTTAACCAATATAAGAAATTATAAAAATTAAAAAATTAATTAACGATATTATTAAAATTATAAAAAGTACTAAAAGTGATTATTTTTTTAAATTTACCCTTTATTTAATTAATTTGCTATAACTCGAATCTAACAATAAATGACAAATTTTTTTCTTTCTTCTTTATACAAAATATTAGTGGGAAGAACTTTGGGTTAGAATTTTTAATTGCTTACGAAGAGGGGTTGATGAGGGTGACAGATGAGAGGATGGGGCATAGACACACAGAATGAGAGAGTCAGTCACATGGGATTGTCATTATTAATTTTTTTTTTCAAACATTTCATAATTAGTGGCATGACATTAGCCTATTTGACTCAAAGGCAAATATTTTTCATAATCAGTTACCTGTTCAGCCTGTCTCCCATTCATCTATGAAATCTTTATCATGTTTTCTATTCATTTGTTCTCTGGTGTTGGATCCAACTAATTTCAGTATATTATTTCATCTATGTTTAATGTCTATAGTAGTAAATATTTTTTATAGAAAAAAATAATATTTTATTATATTGATAAATGAATAATATAAATAAAAATATAATTAAAAAATATCAAAATAAACTCCTTAAATTATAAAACTTTTCATTATTATTCTCAATCACGCTAACATAAGTATTTTATTTTGTAATTTGACAATCCCTTCAACAATCTGCATATTTCTCTTTATGGCATTGACTAACTATAAATTGACTTGGTATTAATTAACTATAAATTGACTATCTAATCTTTAAAAGAGTTTGATTGCATATATCAACAAAATTTTTACAATAAAGAGAAACATAAAATTTATAAAAAAAATCCCATAAAAAGGTATTGGAAATTTTATGAATTTTTTTTAAAAAAAATACAACAAAAAACCATCCTTGAAATATAAATTTGTTTGATCCAAAGAAATAAAAAAACAAATAAAATAGAAAAGATAATAATGAACAACTACTGATATAAAAATCATCAGTAGGGAATAGAAACAAAGATTTTTATTGAAGAAACTATAATATGTTCTTTATATTTAACTATTAAATATTTAACAAATGTTAAGATATAAAAAATACTAGTAGAATGCATTTTAAACTTGCTAAGTAAAGAAATTATAGAAATGTATGTAAAGTATTAATGAAAGAATAATATTTCATAAGATAATAAAAAAGTCTTAAAAAATATATATAATGAAACTCTTTCTTATTTTTCAATATATAATCCTTTTTTTTTTTTTTTAACAACAATATATAATCCTTTAGCTCAATGCTTTTTAGTAACATGACAAACGAGTTCAGAATACTGACATATGGCACCTTACTTTTCAGCCATCGGCTTGGGTACTAACATGGCGTGATTAGATGAAGTCTAAGGCGTAAAAGCTAGCGATTCTTAGAACATCTCAATCATCTCCTTAAAGAATGTTAAATATCTTAATCATGGTTAATGATAGTGGCTGATTAATATAATTACCATGGCTTTTCCAATGTCTTCATTTTAAGAAAGGAGAAAATAATTTAATTCGTTATATCGGCTGCCTCTTGAACTTGATATATTTTATCAATTTATCTTTTTAAATTATAAATTAATCATTTTAATATATTAACTTGCAAAAAATATTATTTATTAACACTTTTTGATCTAGTTAATGTATTAAATGGTTCCATTTCAATTTTTAAAATTAGATAAAAAATGCTCATAAATCTTATTTTTAATAAGTTTAAGTGTTTTTTGGTATGAACCATCAGTATCTAGAGCTCACTGAATTTTACCTAATCCAGTTCAATCCAGACAGGATCACAATAGTAATAAAAATCTCCCAATAACTAATTAAACGCAATTGCATACACCATGAAAACACATGTATCAGGCCAAATAATTTTGATAAACCAAAGCAAATTTAAGAACTGAGCTACTCGATCATAGGCCAAGTAGTGGAAAAATTATAGCAGAAAAATAGACTACATTAAACGCCATTTAAACAATAGCCCAGTGAAGCACAAGATGAATTTCACCAAACCTAGAGGTCTTGTGGTCCAATAGACTGTGGGCGGCCATGCAAAAAATTTTTAATGAGCGTACACAAACCATTGAATTGAATTTCAATACAATTTCATGAAGCCAAGGTATTACAATGACAAACACAATTACAAGCATTTCAACTGAGAATGCTTCATTAAGAATGAACTGTTTTGTTCATCTAATTCAGATTTGCTCTACTTAAATGTTGCATCCGAACCTACGGAGCCCCTGACATGGTATACAAGTAATTAATAAATCACCTAGGCTCGTGATCTAAAACAGCTGAGCGCTAGTTTAAGTTGTAGTACCCTAACCCCTACCTTTGCACGTAGATAAACCATACAGTGTCTGGTTTGAGCCGTATATTTACATTTCGTCCGACTGCAAATGTTTTGTAGGCTCCGCAAGTGACAGCATAGTGTTCTTTATGTGTTACTAAATGTTCTGCAAGGACTCAGGTGCCAGGAAAAGTGCTGGTTGTGCTTGAAAGAATTATGAAGGCGCAAACAACAGAAAGTGAAAACACAGACACCCATGTATTTTCTGCATACATCTCCATTGCATCTGTGAAGGAAAACCGAGCTCGGTTTTCAGCCCAGTTACGGAGTCGGTCTGCCTCAGCTGCATATAATGCTCTTCCCTACAAGATATATGCAAAGAATAAGTTATTGCCAAAAAGCATAATTGAACAAGCTGGAAGGAAATTACTCTACATGATTAACTCTCCTTTTCTGTAGCTGTTGCTGTCAATAAGAAATTCCTTCAAGATACCAATATTTACCTGGTCATCAAACCAGCGCCCTCGTCGCAGCCATGCAGTGACCAAAGCAAGTAGTATCCTAGGAGGGGTCAAGTAATTGATGGCTTTCCCTGATCCCTTCACAACTCGCATCCGTGGAACTAAAGTTCTAGCAACAGTCTCGGGAAGCTCGCAGATGATGTTGAACATTTGTTTATTTTTTAGAGTTGAACCACTGCAAAGGCCACATACACCATGGAATGTAAGTATAATTTAACCATAAAAAAAGTGCCATTTTCATGAACTATGTGCTCCAAAATTCAGGTTATTTGGAAAAGGGAGAGAACCATAGCACCATCCACAACTATTCTCAAGTAAATCATGCCACTAGCCAACATAAAGGGCCATTATACCCTTCTAAAACATTGAGTTCCTAGAATGGCAAAGCAACTACATTTAATAAATAAAGATGCAATCATATACCTCAAAAGCAATTCTGTAAGGACCATGCCTGGAGATGCTGTATGCACCCCAACTTTAGATCTTTTACACTCTTTCAAAAGTGATGCTTGAAGTTGTCTAAGACCACATTTTGTTGACCCATAACTACAAATTTAAGAATATAAAACGCAATTAGCATCATTAACAACAACCGGATTCAGGACATAGTGAATTTAACAAGACTTTGAAGAACAATTATAAAAATTCCAGATGAAAACTTTCAGCTTCTGCCTACATGGCTACAAGATGCCACTTTGATAAGCAATGACAACTTACACAGCTGTAAGAGGGGTGCTAGATCCCCCAGAACCAGCACCATCCATGTTGAAAATGTGCCCCCCCTTAGGCTGGTTCACCATCATCCGCATGGCTTCTCGAGTGCAAAGAATAGATCCAACCAAATTTGTTGAGACAATCTAGCATAAAACCATCAAAACAAGCTACTAAACTTGTATAGTAGTAGTAGTAGTAATAATTAAATACAATCATATCAACTAAACTGCATAGGAAAGAATGAAAACAGGATCCTTATTGTTCCACGTGCATTCACACACATCGAAAGCAAGGTTAGATTAGACATGATAATATCTAAACTCAAGGCTAAAGTGAAAATTTTCAACTACTGATCACATATCAAGTACCTGGTTAATATCTTCATCACTAAACTGCAGCAAGGGTCTGAATCCTTTGTTTGAGCCAGCATTGTTTATCTGCTCCATGTTGAAAGATAAATTACAATGCAAGTAAACAACAATAACTTCGTATATGTTTTCACAATAACCAGGACCACACACATAAGATTTATTCTTTCTGATAACTAAAAGATAGGGACAAGTTCTGGTGTTGGCATGCAACAAAAGATCATTAACTGTTGCTGAGTCACTTATAAATACTCTATGAACAACACTTATCAATTAGGATGTAAATTACTGCAATTATTAAAAAAGTGCAAGTTAGAAGCTTCAACAGAGGCTGAATTGCTCACCCATATGTCAATAGAACCAAATTCTTTGACAGCAAAATTTGCCAATTTTTGCACATCAGAAGGTTTGCAAACATCACAAGCTATACCAACCACTTTTGCATGTGCCAGATTCATCTTAGATGAACGATTGGTGGTCACCATTCCTTCATTGAGGTTCTCCTGCAGCTCTCTAATTGTCATGTCCACAGATTCAGGGCTGCCTTCACAAATATCCAAACGTGGACGAGGAGCTGTGAGTACAAAAATAATATCGAGACAGAAATTAAAAATCCACAAACTAAACAAATATCATGATTCCGTATTCAACCTTCGTGAAGCAACAACCACACGGTCACCGGACAAAAGAAATTCTCGAGCAAGTGCCTTTCCAAGTCCCCTTGTACTAAACCAGCAGGTTTAAACATGCAAAAGAACATAAAGTATTAATCCTCCATATTCCAAATTCATTTGCAGCATTTCTAGGCCAAAGTAGATCAGACACCACACAAACCATAATTTCTAGTGAAGCAATAACTTTTTCATGGCTTCCAAAAATAAATAAAGCAACAATTAGATGTATTTTGTTTAAGCATATCAAAAGGATGCTGCCAGCCTGCAACTCCTATCATCTGTTAAATTGCAAAAACAAAATAACACACAGCTTGATAAGGCAAAACTAACTACTTCATGAAGCCTGCAGATGAAGGAATACCTTCCCGTAATGACAACATTACGTGGACCAGCTCGACAATGTTCATCTAAAACCATGTTAGCACCAATCATAGTTCCAATAATAATTCCTCCAAGCCAGCTATACCAAATGAGCATATTCATCTGACTGTCTCCACCTTCACCAAAATTTGCACAACTATTTAATTTCACATGTATCTAGTATCATGAATGCAGTAGGCTCATACACACTATCCTCAATATGTTGGCATGCATATTTGCTCACCTGACAATTGAAAACCAACCCCAAGTATCACTCCAGTGCTCATCATGGTTACTATATATCTTCCAATTTGCATAGCAATCTGGACCATAAAAGACAAATTATACCCGTAAACAAACCTGTATTTGTCCAAATTATGACCAAGAACCAAATACTCGACTGTTCATGAAACAATCAATAATAAATCTTGCTGCATAGGAACCGATTACTCACAACTAATCTCATTTTATTTCAATAAGAAAAAAAATCTTACAAGCTAAATAATTATACTTAAGCCCATCAAGGCTACGCTAGTAGTGTCAAAATTAAAAAATTAGGATTTTTTTCTTCTTTAATTCTGTCAACAGAAATATTATGAACTTAACTGAAAACGCATACACAAGCTTACAGAATTACTAAAACACAAACTACATAAATGAGCACATAACAAAATTAACCAAATATAGAACTCACAGATGAGAAAACTTCCTCCAATTTAGCTACTGCTTTACTATGTTCCTCTTTTGAGTAAGAATCAGGCCTCCCAAACCCAGAAACAGCATCTTTCAAAATATTCAAAAACCCATCTTCCTTTTTCAACTTAATCTTATTTTTCTTGAACTTCCTCTGACTTTCTTTCTCTTTCTCTCCCACTTTTACTTCCCTTCCGTTCTCAGACCTAAAAGACCTGCACTTTACCCCACCCCCAAAACCTGACCATGAAAAACCTGGCCTAAGTAACCCATTTCTTTGATGTTTACTAAAAGCAAAATGGTCTAAGCTTTGTGGGTATATGTGAAGCTTAGTAATTGTAGCAGCCATAGCTAAAATTAAGCTGAACTGGATAGTTCATGTAAAGTGTTAGCTCCAATGTTTTTGGGGGTAAATGGAACTGTTTGTTCTTGATACCAGGTTTGCTTATTTATCTTCAGAAGTTTTATAAAATGACGTATATAAAATGAAAAACTGAATAAAATATCTTTAGAGATTAATAGAGCTGAAGATCTAGGCAGGTGGGGAGAGAATTGTGATGGCCACACGTTAAAGCAACCTCATCTTTGTGCTCTTCTTGACACGTGGCTTTGTGGGTCTGTTTCTTCCTAGCCGAGCGTCTGTCTTTGTTTCTCTTCTTCCTTTAGCTTAAAGGAGGCGACTCGCGTGAACAAGCACACTCCATTTGCTTAGACTAATTAGTAACTTTCGGTAGTCGTTCATCATTGTATTATTAGTTCATAAGTTGAAGTACTTATTGAAATGTCACTAATAAAAATTAAGACTTTAATCACTTCTATTTAGTTGTTTGATCAATTTGTTTTGGTTGGGCAGTTGAGTTTAGAAGCTGCTTACCTTTTTGGAGGGTTCTTGCTGTTCAAAAGCAGCAACAAAGAGGCAGAAAGATACACGTATGGATGTCGTCCACACCAATTTCTCCAATGAAGACAAAAGTGCCTAATATTAGTTTACGTGCCTAATAATAGTTCTAAACTAACATTAGACACTTTTGTCTTCATGTGTGAAATTTGTGTGCACAGATTGATAGACCCAACCCAAGGTCTGAGCAGCCCATTAAGATACAGTCCCAATGGCCATCTCTGGGCTTTTGGATTTTGCTGCGACACGTTCTTGGGTGCTGACCAATGCCCATCTCAGTCCTGAGACCCTTGCCCTTATTGTCATGCATGTGCGAGTGCGAGCATCCCCATACAGGCGCCATGACTGTAGAAATGACGTCTCTAAGCAACCTCTAGATGAAACATAATGTAAATTATTTGTTGTGCTTCTAATATATATATATATATATTTTTGAACAACTTGTGCTTCTAATAAGATATATAGGGAGTGTCTAATCATTGTAAACATTCGTATAATAAAAAAAGTCTAATTACTTAAAAAAACTATAAATTTTACAAGTTTTAACAAAATATATTCTTTCAATTTTTATTTAAAAAATTTTAAATTTTACATATTTTAATAATTTTAATATATATTTTTTAAAATTTTATAAAAAAATTATAAATTTTACAACTTTTAACAATTTTAATATACAATTTTAAAATTTATCAATAAAAAAATTCTATTTCAATATTAAACTATGTTTGTTTAATTAATATTTTAATATCTGATAAAATATTATGTTAATATAACACTAAACACTTTTCAATTTAAAAAAAAAATTTAATGAGTTAGCAACAATTTTCTCCTTAAAATGCTATTTTAAAATAAAAATATAATATTTTAATTTATTATAAATTTGTAATTGTTTTATATGATACCAAAATATCTTTTTCACTCTAAAATGGTAAATTTTAAATATTTTAATAATTTTAACAAGTTTTAATTGAAAAATTCATTTCAGTATCATATAAATGATTTCAAATTATAACAAATTGAAATAATATTTTTTATTTTAAATTGATATATTTTAAAAAGGATAATTTTTACTAACTCATTAATTTTTTTTTAACTAAAAGTAATTTGGTACCATATCAACATTAAATAATATAAAATTTTATAAGATGTTAAAAAATTGATTGAACAAATATAATTTAATATTGATTAATTATTCAAAAAAATCTTGAATTTTATGAGTTTTAATAATTTTTTTGACAAAAATAAAAAAAATGTTATAAATGTTAAAAAATTGTAAAATTTATGATTTTTTAATAAATGTTAAAAGAATGTATTAAAATTGTTAAAAAATATAAAATTTATGAATTTTTAATTAAAAATTAAAAAAATATGCTAAAATTATTAAAATTTATAAAATTTAAATTTTTTTTAAATAATTCGGCCAATAAAAAAAGTAGATGGAAGTTAAATCATTGTTAACGTTAGATTTACAACCAATCATCATTCACGGCTGCATTTGAAAATGAGCAAAAACATTACAAAATTTAAGCTATGAGAAGTGAGAGAGAGAGAGTACTGTTCTTATATGTGCCAGCTCAGGATTCATGTTGCTAATTGCCTAGCAGCTACTAAGGTCTCTCTTCGCCCCCATGGCCTAGTGGTTAGGCTGTTGGAGGGTAAAGTCGTGGGTTTCGGATTCTGAGACCTAAATTTCCTATCAACTTTGGTTTAAAAAAAAAAAAAAAAAAAACTAAGGTCTCTCTTGGACATTTGAGACAACAGCTCATTACTTTTAGCTGGCATTTGACATTCCATACCTCACCTAGCAAGGCACAAATTTGGCTCTAACCACCCAACTGCAGCTGGGTGGTTAGGTTAGGGCCCCGACGATCAGGAATTGGAGGTTTAGATTCTACACTTTCTTCTTATTTGTCCAAAAAATTTAATTTTTTTTTATAAATTATGTAACTTAAATATTAATAAATTACATAATACAGACAATTCTTTCTTTTTTAATTCTAGATGGTAGAAATTGAACCTTACATTTCAAGATATCATTTGAAAGAAATTATCTTTTGACTGTTTCTTTCTCAACTAAAATTTAATTTTTTTAATATATATGTATTTGAGAAATCTACCAATTTAAATATGGTGTTCCACCTCTATATAAAAAATGGCTCTATGCAAGTAGAACAAACAACCTTAGTCACAAATGAGCGCATTATGACATAAGTTGGTTCGAGTTAAGTTTTTATACTTATTTTTAAGGTAAGTTGCTATATATTTTTATCTAATATATTATTTTATTTTAAATATTTAAAAAATATTTATTTATTTCTGATTTTTAGTTCTCTATCAGAGATAAAATAGTATACAAATTTATAAGTGTCAGAAGAGATGAATTAATATTTTTCTAAATATCAAAAATAAAATAGTATATTACACCAAAACACAAAAAATAAATAATAATTTATCCTATTTTTAATATTAGATAAATTTGATAATTATTTTTATTATTTGAAAATTAAAAAAAATTAGACTAATTTAAATCACTAATTTAAAACTTCGTGTAAGTTAAAACAATCATATCAATTTATTTCAACAATGGTTTGTTATTTTTTATTATTTTTTTAATGATAAGTTCATGAACGGCATGTTGTTAAAAAAATATTTTTTGCATTTTTTTTTTTAGCAGGAAAGCAGTGTAAGAACTTTGACTGAAAACGAAGATTTTTGCATTTCAGCAAAATATATAAATAAAAGGAAACAGTGACCGCCAAATCCAAAGAGACAGCACAGAAGAAAAACTCGTCCCTCCATTTCCGCTCCTTTCTTTCTGTCTCTCCCTTCACCGGGAGAGAAAGAAGTCACCTACCAAACGATCCATATATATAGATATATTTTGATAAAGAACAACCCATATATATAAACTGTTAATGGAGGCTACCCACTACGATCAGCGGTCCAGATCTTCTAAACAGTTCACCACCATTCATGGCTTTGCCTTGTCTGGTGATCTCGTTGCCTTTCAGAAGCTACTCCGTGCCAGTCCTTCTATTCTTAATGAAAGGAACCCTGTTGTAAGATCCCTTTTCTTAAAAATGGAATTTGGTTTCACCATTGTTTTTTTTTTTTTTGGAATAGATTGTGAAAAGGGGGATCTTTTGAGATTTTTATTGAATTTTGGTTGATGGGTTCCTGGTTTTTTTTGTCAATTTTGGTTTGATTCATCGTTTCTGAATTTGGATGCATTTCATTGCTTATTACACGTCTTTACTGTTTGATTGTACTTTAATTGTAACCAGTTTTTGCTCAATTTTGATGGTCTGCATCTTGTGTTCAGTTTCTTTTTTAATCCTGAAATTGAAATTAATGCCAATGATTTGCTGTTTCAGTTTTTCTTTTCCTCATATGTTTATTGAGCTAGGGTATAGCTGGATTTAGACTTCAAAGAAGAAACAATTGAGATATTTTACAGGTTTCAGAGCTTTATCATAGAGGAATGCTAGATCTATTATGAACATGATTGGTTAGGGAAGGGTGGATTCGCATAAGTTATGGAGGCTTAGGCACTTCATTTCTCTGACGTTCGTTTTAATTGCATTTCACATAGAGGGCTCTGTATATTTAGGATAAGCTTGTGTGTAAAGGGTGCATCTTCCAGTTGTGTTGCTTCTTTCCCAACACATGTTTTAATATCGTTTGTTTTTACTTCAGATGGCACAGACTCCACTTCATGTTTCTGCTGGTAACAACAGAGCTGAGATAGTTAAGTTCCTGCTTGATTGGCAAGGACCAGAGAAGGTTGAATTGGAAGCCAAGAATATGGTAAATATTATTCAGTTATTTGGTATTGAATGTTTTATATTTATGTGGATGGTCTGTAAGTTTTTCTTGATAGACTTATCTGTTCTAAACCTGAGTGCTTATATGAACTATGCAGTATGGAGAAACTCCTCTACATATGGCAGCAAAGAATGGATGCAATGAAGCTGCACGGTTACTTCTTGCTCATGGTGCTTTCATTGGAGCTAAAGCAAATGTACCTTTACTAGACTCTTTTTCTTTCAAATTTTTTATTTGCTTTCCAATTAAGACTCGCAAGTGTGGAAGTTCCCTTCTCTAATTTAAGCTGCTTTTACATTTTGGTCGTATTTATGCAGAATGGAATGACACCATTACACCTTGCTGTATGGTACTCAATCAGATCAGATGATTTTTCAACTGTCAAGACATTGCTTGAGTATAATGCTGATTGCAGTGCTAAGGATAATGTACTTTAGCGTTTAATGACTATAACCATTCCATTTTATCTTAATTTAAATCATTATGGACTACTGATAATTTGTATAACCTTGTATTTCCAGGAGGGCATGACTCCAATAAATCATCTCTCGCTAGGTCCTGGAAGTGAGAAGCTGCGTCAACTCTTACAGTGGCATATTGATGAGCAGAGAAAGAAAAAGGCACTTGAAGCTTGTAGTGAAACAAAAGCTAAGATGGAAGAACTTGAAAATGCATTATGTAACATAGTGGGGTTGCATGAACTCAAGATACAACTGAGAAAATGGGCAAAGGGGATGCTTTTGGATGAGAGGCGCTTGGCCCTTGGGCTAAAAGTGGGAGCAAGAAGACCTCCTCATATGGCATTCTTGGGAAATCCTGGAACAGGTAATTGCTGGCAATATCGGACAATGATGACATTTCTTAATGATTACTGCATTCTTTTTTTTGTTTGCAAGCATATGAAGGTTTCTGTGCATTATTTCTGCTGGATCATAGTCCAACTGTCTTTCTGAATAGTTCATTTATGTTCCTTGATGTTCTCAGATCTTCACTGTTTCATTTTAAATCATGTCATTTGTCAACATTCTTTGTTGCACCTCCATGATTGTAACTTCATTTTCCAAAACAAGTCCTGCATGGTACCTTCTAATTTATGTTGCTTGCCAGTTTTCTCTGTGTGTGCGCGCGCGCTCGCGTGTGTGTTTATGATGCTATAAGCCAGACTTGCATTCCATGATGATATTGTTATAGAAAATCAATACCTTCTGTGATGCCATTTGTTATGTTGGTAGCCTTCTGTCCTTAACCCAAGATCTCAGTTTTTGGTCCAGAAGTAACAGTAGTCATTTGAGTATCTTCCAAGTATGCTTTTAAGACATATTCAGTTGGTCTTAGTTTTCAAAATGCTTCATTGGTTAAGTTGTAGAGATATGTGTTTCACTTTGTGTTCTATAGGTAAGACCATGATAGCTCGTATACTAGGAAGACTACTGCATCTGGTGGGGATCCTACCTACTGATAAGGTGACAGAAGTTCAACGTACGGATTTGGTTGGCGAATTTGTTGGTCATACCGGACCAAAGACTAGGAGAAAGGTAAACTGCTGGACTTCTTACTACTTTTTATTGGTAGAGACAATATAACATTATAACTACATTCCAACAGCACATTTGATCCATGACTTTCGTGTGTAGATTAAAGAAGCAGAGGGAGGAATTCTTTTTGTTGATGAGGCATATCGGCTTATACCCATGCAGAAAGCAGATGATAAGGATTATGGGTTAGAAGCCTTGGAAGAGATAATGTCCGTTATGGACAGTGGAAAAGTTGTAGTCATATTTGCTGGATACAGTGAACCAATGAAACGTGTAATAGCTTCTAATGAAGGCTTCTGTAGACGGGTTACAAAGTTTTTCCATTTTGATGACTTCACTTCCGAAGATTTAGCCAAGATCGTTCACATCAAGATGAATAATCAAGAAGAGGATGGCTTGCTTTATGGATTCAATTTGCATTCAAAATGCAGTGTAGATGCCATTGCAAAACTGATAGACAGAGAAACAACAGAAAAGCAACGTAGGGAAATGAATGGAGGTTTAGTAGATACAGTGTTAGTTAATGCCAGAGAGAATTTGGACTTGAGGCTTGACTTTGACTGTATAGATACTGAAGAACTACGCACCATCACCTTGGAGGACTTTGAAGCTGGTCTTAGGCTATTATCACAATGAAGAGGAATAAGAAATGACAAGGAGGAGGAGAAGTTGCTGTAACAAATTTGGCAGATACAGGGTTCATACACGCCTTAAAATTTGGTAGTGTTTCCATACTGAAGGGATTACAGGTCACTGCTGAAGGCTCCATACACCCATGCTCATTTTCCTGATAGATGTGAATGATGATAAATGAATGTACTTGTAATAATTCAAACCCTCCAATTTATTATTATTTTTTAATTCATTCATTTGATTGTTTGATACGTTGATATATGTAGTAAAGTCTTTGCTGTAAGTTGTATTTTTTTTTTTTTTTGTTAATTTAACATTTCGAGTTCTTTTTAATCATACTTGATGAATAAATAAATGGAATGGATTCTAAGGTCCTGACTGTCATTTTACTTGTAAAAAATGGGGTTTGTTTAGCAATTTATGGGAAAAAGTAAAAAAAAATTATCAATTTATGGTAAAAAATAAAAAATTGAAAGATTAGTCCGCCAATTAAACTAGCGGCATTGTTAATTGACAATAATCTCGTGCAACAATTCACCAATTTAATCAGTGGTCTGCCTTTTACAAAAAAAAAAGAAAGAAAGAGTATATAACTTTAAAGTTACTATTTTTATTTAGCGCTAAAATGCTAAAATAAAATTTTATTCTATTATATTTTCTATAGAATTAGTCATTTTATTTTTTACAAAATAAAATTTTATCTAAAAGAGTGAAATAAATTTGTTTAATGGTTGATAAAATGAAAATAGAAATGAAGCAATAAAATGACAATTTCAATTGAAAATGTATTTTTAACATGATTTTAATAATTATATTCATTAACTTTAAATAAAAATTCTTAATTATAATTTTGTAAAAATATAAACATTATAGATTAAATTTTTCCTCTTTTATATTTTTTCACTGTGTCTCCATATTTTTTTTTAATTTTGTATATAAATTAATTATTTGTTAAATAATTTCTTTAACTTTCAATTTATTTTCTATCTTTTGAGTTTCATATATATACATATGAGGTTTGCCATCATAGCTGAAGCAATGATTGACATTGACTTATTTCACTTTTTTGACCGGTGAAATGAGCACAGTAATAAAAACGCCTCGCAATCCTTTGGAAATTCATTCTAGCTGCTTCTTCTTTTTTTTAAATTAATAATATATAATAAATTTATAAGATATTATATAATTAGCAATTTTAGTATAGGCTTGATTTTTTATGCAATATACTATATTTTTACATGTAATTTATTATTTTTACATGTAGACTTATATTTCATTATTTTTTTAATATACATAATTTGAATGATGAAATAATAATAATAATAATAATTTGAAATAGTTTAATAATATTTAATTCAAAAAGATGTCAAATTATTATTGTAAAAAATATTTTGAAGTGAAGTATATTTCTTATCCCATCTTATATAAAGTTAGAAGGCTTTTTATCAAGACAATCCATGAATTTGCACCAAATGCAAATAGTAAACTTGTGTATATTAGTATCAAATTAAAAAAAAAATTATTTTTAAGAGGCTGAAATGCTAAAATACAATAAAATAAAAATACTATTTCACTCCGTCACTTGAAATAGCAGAATTAATTTTAAAAAGTCGCTTGTTATAAAACCATCTTAAAATGGTAATTTTTGTCTTCACCAAAAAAAGAAATACCACAATTTGATAATGTTCTTACTTTTTATCATAAATTGGCAAAAAGCTCTAAAATATTCCAATAAAGATGAGATTTAATAAGGTTAAGGAGACCAAATCCAATTAAGTAATAAAAAGTCCAAATTTCATAAGGAAAAGAAATTTACTTTGCCCCTGTTACAGACTATTATGGTTATATATTGAGAGAGCCTTTGAAGGCAAGGTCTCATCCCTCATCTCATATCATATCGTTATGAGTACTAACTAAATTCCACAAGTCAGGCATCCATCAGCCCATACTAAAATTCGACATTGAGCCTTGCGTGCAAGCTAAAACCATAAAAATATCGTCTAGTACAGCGATTGAGGCGATCAACATTGTAAGATTGGTTCTCTGTTCGATCCTCTTTTCCTATCTTTTTCAGTGGCTAAAAAAACAATAAAAAATATCACCTGAAAATAAAAATATAAAAAATATAAATTGTGCATGGTGTTACTTCTTGTTAGCTCTTTACACGGAAAGTGTGGCTAATCAGTCACCACAGAAAAATCCTATAATTTTTCTTGCTAAACAAACAAAACCACCCATATCACTCTCTCTTTGCCATCGAGCGCCTGGAGAAGGAGAGCATGGTGGTCACTACTTCCACTTCTCATCTCACCTCTATCCCATTCAAAACCCGCTCTAATTCCAATTCTAAATCTTCTAAACAACCTGCAGCTTTTCGTTTTGCTCATAAATCTTCAACAAAAATTGCGTCTTTCTCTTCTGATAGTAATAGTACAGATTCCACCCACCAGTTTGCTCAACCCAATTCAATTGCTGATTTCTTGAGATTCAAAAGAGGCACTAATACAAGTGATGGAGAATTGCAGAGTGCTGTTGTCACTTACAAAAAGAGGTTACCTTGGTCTCTTCTCTACCCTTTTCTTCGGGTAATCCTGATTCTCAATCTCTTTTTGGTCTGGTTTATTTGCTTTTGATTTATTCAAATACGTGGGTGCTAATTGTTTTGCTTGTTTTTGGGTTTGTGCAGGTTGATTTGATATCCACCATTCACATTGCAGATAAAGAGTATGTTTTTGTTTCGTCTCCTTTCTGTTAATTTGTGTGCTTTTGATTTATTTTGGTGTTTTTGCAACTATTTTTCATGAATTGGGTTCTAATTAATGTTTAGCAATATGACATAATTGCCTTCTGGGTTTTTAGCTGCTGTGGTTGTTCTGCAAATTGTGTTTAAGGATAGCCATAATTTGCTATTGGGGCTTGTTTGTGGTGCTGGGAAGCCTCCCCCATTTACGTTTAGATAGTATAGAAGAAGAGTTTTGTTGGCTATATTTGCTACTTCTACTGTTTGTTACAGCTTCTGAAAGATGTTTTATTTATGTGAGTTTGAAAGATCTGTATTATGTGTAGATACTTCGCTACACTCCAGAAGGAACTTGAGCCTTATGATTGTGTCCTTTATGAGATGGTGGCTAGTAGGGAGGCCTTAGACAATAGAAGAAACCCTGCTGCCACTATGAGACCGAAAGGTTCACGCTCAAGGGGATTTAACATTATAGGGTTTATTCAGCGCCAGATGGCTCAAATACTCAAGCTTGATTTCCAGTTAGACTGTCTTGATTACCAGGCTGAAAATTGGTATCATGCAGATCTTGACTATGAGACCTTCAAGCTACTTCAGGTACGCATTACATGTTTCTTCAATTAGTATTTGATGAAATGCTGGAGAATCAAAATTGTGTAGGCTGTTAAATGAATACATGTTAGAGATTTTTTCTTTTGGCAATATTCAATGAATTAATGTTTGGCATTTTTTGGGAGATTTTTACTTATTAGCTGGTTGCTTTGTCCACTGTTTTAGGTTATGTTCATTATCATATTGTATTGTGAATTTGTGAGCAGTGATGAATTGTAGATCTGATGTTGTATTCTTGTTCAGCGTGAAAAAGGAGAGAGTTTGTTCTCATTTGCGAGAGATATGGCACTCAGATCAACAAAAGCCATGGTGCAGTCTACTTCAATTCCAGAAGCACTTGGTTTTTGGAAGTCCAAACTTCTGTGGGCTTCTCGTGTGCTTCCAATGCCACTTATTGGCCTTTTCATTATTGCAAGTGTTTGCGATGTGGCTGAGGCATCAGATTATCCGGAGCTAGAAGCATTGTCCAGGCTTGACATTGGTGCTGCATTGAAGCTTTTCTTAGCAAAGCGAATAACATCTGGGTAAGTGAAAACTTCTTGTCATTAAGTACCTTGATCTATGATCAAGATTTACTTCTACATAAGATGTGAGAATGCAAAGTTTACTCTGCTTCTTTGAGAATAGAGTTTGATTTGGGGATATCTGTGAAGGTTCTCACCCGTGACAGCGGATGTGGAAGAGAAATCAGTCATAATTGGCGAGAGGAACAAGGCAGCAATGGAGGCACTTAAAAGAGCAATCAATGAGGGTAATAACAATATTGCTATACTGTATGGCGGCGGCCACATGCCGGACCTTGGAAGGCGCTTGCGAGAAGAATTAGATTTGGTCCCATCAGAGGTGCAGTGGGTAACAGCTTGGTCCATAAGGAATCGAGACTTAAAGATCTATTCCTTGCCATTCTTGACAAGGATGGCAGAAGTTTTAGGTTGGCCTTTAAATCGATACCAAACTTTGGCATTGCTCATATTCTCGTCAATCCTTGCAATAGATCTTTGGTTCTGGGAGCTCTTTTTTGGCACTACAGTGAACTGGATCTCACAGATTGCTTTTCAACTTGACCATTATTTTTCTAATTGACATCATGTTCATCCTGTTACTATCAACAAGCAGAGTAGCAAATTCTCGTTACTTTTTGTACATGTTGTCAAACTGATTTCAACAGACATGGATTATTGGTCGAAATTTCATCGACTCATCTTTGATTTTTTTTTAATTACAAAAATTATTTCTTTCAACTGTAATTGTATAGATTCTGAAATGAGAGAAATTACAGAATGATATGTTTATAGCTTCCATAAAATTTTCACATCTGTCGCGCATGAAAACTGAAGGAAGCAGGAAAAAAAAGGCAAGATCTTGATACAGGAGTTTAGCAGAGATTTTAAGAGGATGTCAGGGCGCCCTTTTCCTAGGAGCCGCCAATTACCTGAATAAAACAACTTGAAACATTTTATATCGATGATCCAGACACCAATACGAACGAAATAAGTAAACGTGAAGGTAATAGTTACCTTCTCTAAAGTGACTCTTGAATCGGATAGCAACATACTTCAGATACTTCCTGTTCCTGTTGTCTCCAAATTGCTTTCTCGCTCCAGTTGTCTCAACCAATTCAAAAAAAAAAAAATGAATAAATAAAAAGAAAAGCTTACATTTCCTGAGCCGAGCTGCAGGGTAACCCACACCTCACACACAGTCAGAGTATGCGTCTTGTTTCTGCTCTTATAGAAGCTTGCCGTTCCCTTTCCCTGTCCACGATCAGAGATAAGAACAACACCACGCCATCTATCGTACTACCATTTTCTTCGCATGCAGAGAGAACCGTTATTTATTTTCAGTAGGGTGCATGATTTTATGTGACTGCGTTTCGAAGGTGTTGTGTGCTATCGGTGGTTCATAATACTGGTGTAAAGTTTTGAACTTGCAGAAGCCAGGACACATGTCAAGGCCAGCAAGAAACAAACATTGCAGACCCAGTTGAACCGACGTCGTTTTTGTGGATCAGAACTGATAATTCAGTAGATTCGTACCAGATAAGGACGTTAGCTGCATTCGAGGTCTTTTGCTATTTTGAGAAGGTTCAAAGAAAATGGAAGGTTACCAGGGGAAACAGAGACAAAGGTCATCCCTTTTTTCTTTCGATGCAATTTTCTGTCTGCGTATTCTTTTGCCATTTGGGTATTAGGGCAAATCTGCTGCTTAATTCTAGCTTGGATGATTGATGATTAATGAATCTCTTGTATACATTCATTTTGATTGGGTTCCTCTATTTGCATTGTTGTTCTTATTTTTCGTTTCGTGAACTTTGAATGACGAATGTGTTTGAGCTCCTTTACACTGTTTTTCTTTTTAAACTATTACAGCTGCCTATGTAATTTGAGACTCAAATTTATCAGAAGTAGAGGGTTGTAACTGGTATTATGATCGTGGCTCCATGGAAAGGAGAAGTAGTTTAGCATGGGAAGTAGCTCCAAATAAAAGTACACAAAGAGCTTTTGGACACCAATCTGTTTCTTTGGTTTACTGTTTTGTACATAAGCTGTAAAGCACTGGTGGAAAGCCCTCTCTCTAGTTTAAAATAATACCTAATTGATTTGAAAAATAAAGGTAGACTTTGCAATTTTTATGTGTGTAAATTCTATAGGACTTCAACCAGTGTTGAATAATTTCTTTTGGTTGACTTTTTTTATCTTAAGTAAGAGCTAATTATTGCATTTGATGGGTCCTCTACTATTCCTTCCTCCACCGACCATTCGGTTCTCTTACTGATAGGTGGTCCTTTGATATTATATCATCACTAACCAACTTGTTCATTATCTGACAAACTGCCAATGACAAACTGGGTCCATGTCAAGAAATTAGCACCTTTTCTTTTTCATGTGCCTTCGCAGAAAATTTTATTAAATTTTGTACTCAGTGCAGGTATTGCAAAATGGTGCCACACTGGGAAAGCTATCCGAGAAGATTTGAAGTATGTGTTAAAATAAGTGATTGGACATAGCAAATTATGTTTGATCCTGGAAACTGGTAAGCATTTGCAAAGTCATTCCATATGTTATATATTTTCCCTTTTCTGCATTCTTGAGATTTAAAGCAGTTTCCTACAGTGTGCATATTATATGTATATAGTTTCCCTTTTCTTGAGATTTAAAATGATTGCCTCTTTAGGGATGCCACAAGATCACTGCAAGAGCAAAAAAGGCAATTGACACAATGATATAGCAATGATTCAAAAGTTCAAGAACAAATGCGAGGGTTAAAATTCCAATTACTTCACTGCATGATTTACTGAATTCTGATTCAGTTACAGGGAGCATCAGGTATGTATTTTCAAGAACAATCAGTTCGCTACAAATTGCTTTTATTGCCATCTTGATCTGAGACATTGCCTTCTCTTTTTCGCTTGGTGTTTCTCATTGTATGCCCTTTAGCATATTCTGTTCTCAAACTTGGTCTGTGTCTTTGTTGAAGATTATCCACCAGTAGAGTTTTCTGTCCCAAAATTGTCCCAGTATGAGATTTTCTCCCACTGTTATAAATTAATTACATCATCTAACTTTATCATATTGACATATTGTCTTTTCTAAGCGGCCTTTCTTTTCAGATTGTTACTTCAAAATCTACATTTAGCAGTTTCCTGTTAAGCATTCTTCTTCAAATTAAATGCTAGATCCCAGACTGCACATGAAAAAATCTAGGAGTCGTTATGTGGGTGGGGTTTGGTGACTTTAAATAATATTAGCTTGAGTTGGGTTTTTTTTTTTTTTTTTGAGTTGGGTTTGCAGAGACGTGTGGTATACTGATATCTATGGCTTTTGCAAGAATTAGGAAAATGCAATGATAGCTGGCTCAGGTATCATCCAGCCTTTAGAGTGATAATTTTATTCATAAAATTTTGCAATAAGACTGATTATATTCAATAATTCAACTACATTCTGTCTTACAAGGCATGTAATATTTAAAAAGAAAAAATATGTGGCCCCAAACTTATATAATTTGTTTTATTGAGCCCTTATACATTTATTGTGTTTTAAAAGATCCTTAAGTATTTATTTGATACAACATTGAACCATATTTTTTTTAAAAAAAGAAAGTATAATTGATATTTAAGCGTTCAATATTTTATCAAATAAATGTTTAAGAGTTCAATGTTGTATCACATAAATGTTTAAGGGTCCAATGTATATCACATAAATGTTTAAGCGTCTTTCAAAATACAATAAATATATAGGATTCAATGAAACAAATAGTAAGAATTTAAGGGCTACATAATGAGTTTTTTCAAAAAAAAAAAATTGGTGTGGCAATTTGCTGAGCTTGCCATGAGATATATATATATTTTTATTGAAATATAGTTAGAACTCTTTGTTATATAGGAATTCCCCACACTGTTTTTTAAAATTAGTGGGTCCTACTCTGTCCTTAATGGACATTGGACACAATGTACATGAAAATATGATATGTCTAAAAGCATACATAATAGAGAAAATTTAGGAACAACATATGTTGGACTTATCCTTATATTGACGTGGCTTGGGCTACTTGTCAGTTGTCACCATATAAAATATCTTGTATTTTTAATTCATGGGCATAATCTAACATGTGGAATGTGCTTAACAAATGCAGGCATAAAGTAGTCTTTTTTTTTTTTAAGTTAGAAAAAGAAGAAGGTGATCAATGATAATGGTTCAAGAACCATAACTAAGGTTAGCTCAAGAAAATCAATCTGCTGAACAATTACAGTAGTCATTGTGGGATTTGAGGTTTCTTCTGCTTAGTGGAATCAGGAATGTGCTTTTAATTAGTCTTAGTCTCGTTGGTCGTGTTTAATCTTCTAGCTTTATATTCTTCATCCAATTATGAAATTAAACATCAAGTTTTATAATATTTGTTAAAGTGGATGATTATATAATATGCTAGTTTTGGAGCCTTTCTTTTCTTGTTTATAGTCTGCTTTCTGTGGACTTTATTAAAATAAAAAATTGGGAACTTTTATGTTGTCTTCTTCTTGTTCTGCATATATTTCTGCCTTTAGGTAGATATCAATATAAAGCAACGATGCCATGACTTCAAACTTTAGAGATAGGGGAGAGAAGAATCCAAACATAACCAGAGTATTTATATAGTCAAGTGGATTGTAACGGGCATATCCTAACTTTTATTAGAAGCATTAGCATTATGCCCAGCTGCGCAAACTATAGAAAATACGCAAGTGCCATTTGCTTGCACACAAATTCATTTACTTGTCCCTTATAGATTGCAATCTCTAACCAAATAAAAATCTTGAAAAGGATTATTATATTGGAACCGTATTTATTATGACATAAAAAAACTGTTATTGTTCCTTTCAAGGATTCCCACTGTGTCCAAAAGAATTTTTAATTTCCTTGTGTTGGGTTGAACTCCAAGAACTCGTCTTTTTAGCTTTAAATTTCAAAACTTTCTGCCAATGCCACGATCAAATTTTTGGCTGTTGCAGTTCATGCATTTGTTTTTTCTTTCTGTCTTTGCCTCTGTCATATTGTATTGTGTATGTTCGTCAATGAAACATGGATCACATGAGATAAAATACATAGCTTTGAGCTGTTGAGAATAGTTGCTGCGGCGTATAATAATGGAACTGGTCCAAAATAAGATGGATATATAGACTGATATAAAATAATTTCATATTTTATTGTCAATAAACTGTGAAATGGTCAAAGAAAAATGGCATATTGCAGATTAAAGAATTAAAAGATAATAGAAAAGCACATGTATATTCACTAAATTCTAAATTTTCTTTAGAAGGGACTTTGCCTCTACTGGGCCACCTTTAAGAAACAATAAAAATGGCATATTCTCTTCGAGGGGTGTGTTCACACTTCTGCTGCAGTCATCATTTGTTGCCTAGTGGAATTATTGCATCAAACATTGGTCACTTGGCTTCAAGTTTTTCCATCTGTAGGCAGTGGGGTTCCCCGCTTTTGATTCAAAGTCTCTACACTATAGTGGAAATCCACCTTTATCCAAATAGCATTCCTCTTATGTATTTCATAGTATATCCAAAGATTTTTAGGCACTCATTGATGTCCCAAAATCTTGCTCCAGATTATTGGATATTGTAGCAGACAGCTATCATATTGAACACGAGTGATTGTGTAGCAAAAGCATGTGTAATCATTTGACCTCTCTATGATTTGGCTGGTTAGTATGTCCCACAGCCTACTTAAAAGAATTTCTTAGAAGAATCTCAATATTTGAGGACTCTGTTACTGCTCTTTCAGCCTGCCCGTTAAGTTGACAATGTAATTAGAGAAACGTGGCAGTGGGTGCTGTTGAAGAGGTAGGTAGGTCCATTTCGATCCTCTTTTTCAAGCTATTACTAGAACAGAAGCGTGCCTGGCATGAGTCCTTCTGATAAAGTGGCTGTGAAAAGGGGAAAAAAAAAAGCTCTCTTATTCCACTTTCCACCCAAAATAAAGACATGTTTTTTACTTTTCATCATGAGCAAGTGGAGTATATAATTCAATGCCCGGATCAAGTTGTGTTGAGTTGAGTCTAACCATTAACAGCTATATATCTGAACATCAGCTTTTTTTTTTTTTTTTTTTGGCAATCAATCTTCCAGTCATGCAGTTCAGTTCTACTCCTGAATCAGACAAACGTGGCTTCTACCATCCACTTACTGGTTCAGAATCTTCTTCGCCTGCAGAAACTGATCTGAAACATGAGAGAAGAAGCAAGACGTGGCACAAGGATGCTGCTGAATGCAAATCCCAGAAACACAAGGAAACCCATAGTGCTCCATCTCAAAGAAAGGTTCGTATCAACAAGTATGCTTTTGCTGCTGCCATTTTGGCTTCCACAAATTCTGTTCTCTTGGGCTATGGTAAGTTTTGTTTGAATGATTTCAGTTGAGATTTTCCCTTTTCTTCTTGTGGTTTCCATGCTTTACATACAGAACCAAGGGAGGAAGAAATAGAATTAAAAGCCATTTGATCTCGAGGGAGAACGAATTTGTAAATTACATGACATTTATGATCTCGAATTGCTCTGTGCAGACATTGGGGTGATGAGTGGTGCAGTGCTCTACATCAGGGATGACCTCAATATCACTTCAACACAAGTGGAGATCGTGGTAGGTTGCCTTAATGTATGCTCATTGATCGGTTCTCTTGCATCTGGTAGAACTTCTGATTGTATTGGCAGACGTTATACAATTGTCCTGGCCGCTGCCACATTTCTTATTGGCGCAATTCTCATGGGATTGGCACCATCCTTCATATTTCTAATGGTTGGAAGGGTAGTAGCTGGCATTGGTGTAGGCTACTCCCTAATGATTGCTCCAGTCTACACTGCAGAGCTCTCGCCAGCCGCCACTCGAGGCTTCCTGTCTTCTCTCCCTGAACTCTTCATCAACATCGGAGTTCTACTTGGTTATGTCTCAAACTATGCTCTATCGAGTCTTCCCAGCAACATGAACTGGAGACTAATGCTTGGAATTGCAGCCTTGCCAGCTATGGTTGTTGCTTTAGGTGTGATGGTAATGCCCGAATCCCCCCGTTGGCTTGTCATGAAAGGCCGGTTCGGTGAAGCAAAGAAGGTTTTGATCAAAACATCAGACTCCGAAGAAGAAGCAGAATTGAGATTAACAGAAATGATAAATTCTGGGAAGGATTTAACTCATGGAGCTGCTTCAAGTAATTGGCGGGGGCAGGGTGCCTGGAAGGAGCTGTTGTTTAAACCAACTCCCCCCATTCGCCGCATTCTTATTGCTTCTATTGGAATTAACTTCTTTATGCAAGCTTCAGGCAATGATGCTGTTATGTACTACACTCCTGCAGTGTTCAGGGATGTTGGCATTCAGAGCAAAAAACAGCTTGTAGGTGTAACAGTTATCATGGGAATAGTGAAAACCTTCTTTGTTTTGGTTTCAGCTGTTTTCTTGGACAGGTTTGGGAGGAGGCCACTTTTGTTATTGGGGTCAAGTGGGCTGGCCGTTTCACTGGCTGCCTTGGGGCTAGGGTCGAAGTATCTGGGACAGTCTAATGGGAAGCCATTGTGGGCCATTGTGTTGTGCATAGTTGCTGTATGTGCTGATGTATCCTTCTTTTCAATTGGGCTTGGACCAATCACATGGGTGTACTCATCAGAGATCTTTCCTATGAGGTTAAGGGCACAAGGTTCAAGCTTGGCAATATCAGTAAACCGATTGGTGAGTGGGATTGTGGCCATGACATTTCTCAGCATATCGAGGCTTATTTCATTTGGAGGAATGTTTTGTTCACTTTCAGCAATTATGGTAGTGGGTACAATTTTCATTTATTACTTTTTACCTGAAACCAAAGGTAAAACCCTAGAAGACATTGGTGCTCTTTTTGAAGATAAAGTCCCTGAGAATTAAAGGCACCTTATTTCTTAATTCAAAATTTACCCCACAGTACAGTTTCAAGGAATTTTCCAGAAAATTTGTGTCCTTTCATTCTTGTACACTGGTTTGAATACTTTCTATATGCAATTTTGGTGAAAAGATCAACAAATACATATATTTTTGGTCGTCCCACTGGTGTAGGTAGGGTAATGAGATGCTTAGCCTCATTGAGTGGGAGGTTTTATCCTGAGGATTACTGCTTGATGAGTGAGTGTAATGATCCACTGGAATTATATAAAATTTTAATCTCCTTTTGTCTCTCGTTTTGCAGCACACAGTTTTTGAAGTGGATCTATCTAACAAATATCCCATTCTCATCGATAAAACAAAACAATTTGCTTTCTTTTTGCATTCCATGCGTGCCTTGAATTTGTACATATATCACCACCCTACTTTTCAGCACATTCGTCTTGCATGACCATCATCATCCCTTTCTTTCATACTTTTAGTTGGCAACCAAGTGTTCTCTTTTTACTAAAAAAAATACCATTTTGTTCCCTTTTATATATATATATATATATATTTTAACAAAACCCTTATTAGTCCGAGGGTCGAACTTATAATCTTTAACACCATAAAAGAATTTTTTTTTTTTTACTATTTGGTTACTTAATTTTTAGTAACTTATTTTTACTTTTGAGTATATATATTAAATATAGTTGATAATTTTTTTTATTGATAATAGATAACTCATTTTGTTCTAAAAAAATTAATAGAAAACTCATTTTACTTTAAAAGTTTATTACTCGTAGTAAATTAATTGAGAAATTTTTTATCAATTGTTAAATGAGTGACAAATATTAAGCATGGAAGAGTAAGTAATATATATAATACTACTATTTATACTTGTCATTTATTGATAAAATGGATATAACATGTTTGGATTAGGTAAAAATTTTGTAATTAATTATATTTCTAAAATAAAAGGATTTCTAATTTAGAAAAAAAAAGTTGTAATTACCCAAAAGGATGAAGCTACAAAGGTGCAATATTAATGCCTTGGTAGAATCCAAAAAATTACCTAAGGATGAGGTCTAGACTCTAACTCATACCAAATAATTAATGTTAACCTTTTATACATATCTATGCAAAATCCAAATCGATCTCCATCCACATGCATCATCGATCCCTACCATTATGCTTCTACCCTTCACTTTAATTCTCACTCCAAATCAGAACAAATCTGACAACTCTCACTATTCGCTTTCACCTTATTGATACCCCATTTTTCGCCTCTCTTTTCGCTCTGTTAAAGGCCACCCATCTCGAACAATACCTCGTACAAGATTGATATGGATGCCATTGAAGTTGAATCACAACAACCCAAAAGTTCTGAATCTGTTTCTTCACCTAAAAAGACCCGGCTCAACAAATACGCTCTTGCTTCTGCTCTTTTGGCCTCCACTAATTCTATATTGTTAGGCTATGGTAAGTCCAATTGATTTCCTTTTTTTTTTGGGTCCTTTAATTATAAATTGTAAGTAATAATTAACTGGTGGGTGTTGAAATTTTGTGCGCAGATATTGGTGTGATGAGTGGTGCTGTACTATACATCAGAGAAACCATGAAACTCTCATCAACCCAAGTAGAGATTCTGGTGGGTATACTGAATGTATGTTCACTTATTGGTTCGTTAGCTTCAGGAAAAACATCAGATTATATAGGCAGGCGCTACACTATAGTCCTGGCAGCATCAACATTTCTAATCGGTGCACTTCTAATGGGCTTAGCACCATCTTATCCATTTCTTATAGCTGGCCGTGTTGTCGCTGGCATTGGTGTGGGTTACTCCCTTATGATCGCTCCTGTCTACTCCGCAGAGCTCTCTCCAGCCATGACTCGAGGCTTCCTCACCTCTCTCCCTGAAGTTTTCATAGTTTTTGGCATTCTTTTGGGTTACATTCTTAATTATGCATTTTCAGGTCTTCCCATACACATCAATTGGAGAATAATGTTGGGTGTTGGGGCTGTACCCTCTATACTGATTGGTTTCGGGGTTATGGCAATGCCAGAATCCCCTCGATGGCTTGTAATCCAAGGCAAGGAAGCTGAGGCGAGAAGGGTTTTGATTAAAGTATCGGATAGTGTGGGAGAAGCTGAGTCTAGACTTGCTGAAATAACACAAGCTGCAGCTTCTAGTTCAGTCCATAGACATTCAGGTTCAGGTTCTTCAAGTTGGCATGGACAAGGAGTCTGGAAAGAACTTTTATTAAGGCCATCTAGGCCTGTTCGTCGAATGCTTATTGCAGCTATAGGCATTAATTTTTTCATGCAAGCTTCAGGTAATGATGCTGTTATATATTACTGTCCTGAAGTGTTCAAGGCTGCAGGAATTCAGAAGAAGAAAGTGCTATTCGCTGTCAACGTGATAATGGGCCTTTCCAAGACATTCTTTGTTTTAGTTTCTGCCCTTTATTTGGACAGGTTTGGAAGACGACCTCTTTTGTTATCAGGCACTGCCGGCATGGCGATTTCGCTTCTTGCTTTGGGTTTGGGGTCTAAATTTCTTGAGAATCCTGACCATAGGCCTGTGTGGGCTATTGCTATGTGTATAGTGGCTGTTTGTGCATTTGTCTCTTGCTTCTCCATTGGGCTTGGACCTATCACATGGGTTTACTCTTCAGAGATTTTTCCGTTGAGGTTACGGGCTCAAGGCTCGGGCTTGGCCATATCGGTGAACCGGTTGGTGAGCGGGGTGGTGTCGATGACATTTTTGAGCTTTGCCAAGAAGATTACTTTTGGGGGTGTGTTTTTTGTGCTTGCTGGAATAATGGTGGCTGGCACAGTGTTCTTTTATGTGGTCATGCCAGAGACCAAAGGCAAGACTTTAGAAGAGATTGGGTCTCTGTTCGAGGATAAAGCGAAATGTAGTGAATATGCAAGGGAAATGAGAGGAACGTAATGTGAGCAATCAAAGCTTTAACAACAATACATGTAGTATTTTGCTCAATTCGTTAGCTATATTGTAAGGGTAAGTTGTAGGTAGCCCATGTCAAAGGTTCAAGCCCATATAGTTTTCTTTCTCATGTAAGTTCAAAAAATTATTGTAAATACTTCACAAGAAATGCACTAATTTCTTCTAACATTGCATGAATTAGCAAAAAAAAATTTTAAGTATATATGAGAAGAAGACAAGAATGTTCATTAATTGATATGTGACATTGACATTAGTCCATAAAGGTTATGTGAACTAATATTTACAGTCAACAATGCAAAAGGACAAATGTACATGAAAGTAAATGTAATAGGACCCAGAAGTCATAATCCACATGTCAAAACACTAAAATCCAACTGGAAGAACCAACAATGGGGTTTGAAATTTTCAGAGCTTTTTTTTAAAAAATATTAATTATAACATAGTTTTTTTAAAAAAAAGAAGACATAGGAAATGTATATATGTCAAAGGCAATAGTTTCTTCTTGTCACTGAGCCAATCTAATATACTTTGAAAAGCTGAATCCAACTTACCAAAAACTGTCTGTTAGCTATTGGTGTTGCATTTGAAGGCTAACATTTGCATTCTTTCATGTGTTTTTGTCTTCTTGGAAGCTTCTCAAGGACATTAGATGCTGCTCTTCATCATACATGCATGTAGTGGAGACACCATATAAGACCTTGATGTTTAGTTATTTAAAGGGCTACCTAAATATATATAACCCTTTATTTTATGTATATTTTTTGTTTTTGTTATTTTTTGTTTTGGGGAATAGAGGTTTATAAGAATACTCCTTCAGATTCAACTTCTTGGTGCAGCCAAAAAGCTAGACTTCTTCATTTGTCCTTTTATCTATGTAGGGTAAAAATATTCATGCTAGACAAAAGCATATTGACAAATTTATGTAAAATCTATATAGATTCGAACAGCAAGAAACAAGGGGAAAAGGAGACAATGTTACCTTTGTCCTCCACCACACTCTGAAATCTGAACCTCACATTTCAAAAATCACTATACATGCATCTTTTTCTATGATCATTTTCAATTTTTTTTTCACTCCCAGATCATCAAATGGGTAATTTTCTATGTGAATTTTAAGCCTTAATTCATAACATTTACTTGAAAAAAAAATGGAATGAAAAGTTACTAGTCAGATGTCCGCGATGCTTTAATTAAATAGTCAAAGTCTTGGCACGAACTTCTGCGAGGTCTCAGCTTCAAGATTTTGCGCCTCCTAATTGATGTTCTCCTCCCCATTGTATGTATGGGCAAAATGAAAAATGACTAGTTAGAATGATAAATAAAAAACAGAAAAAATAAATAATAAAAATCAGCTCTAACTGACCCTTTTTGGGTACTTCTTCAAGTTTATACACAGGATTATACTATTAACAAAAAACAAAAGAATTAAAATACGTAAAGAACAATTTTGTAGATGTACTACATTGCAAAAGTAGTGCTGCCCAACAGCACTTCCAATTCTATGCTTCATGCACATACATATATGTCTTTATCCTTAATCTCAGGCATATTCTGGAGATGGTGGTTACACCAGCAAAATAAACACACCCTTTTTTTTAAAAAAAAAACCCAACTCCTTGCACTAATTAAAAGAGATTCAAAAAATAAAGAGATTGGACCCCAAAATTAAATAAATAAATAATGATTTCTCCAACCAAAAAAGTACATTGAAATTCAATTGGATTGTTATACACTTTTTTCTTACAAGTGTAAATATGAAAGTTTAGCGTTAAACATATATGATGTTACATATGTATTATTATTATTATTATTACTATTATGATTTTGCCATTACAAATTAAAGGGAAAGAGATCGAGTCTCCCGTTATATCCATAAGGACTTAACTGCTAAATCAGATAATACAATTGATGTTGTATATGTATTAGGTTAGCTAACTATACATAAATGATGTATAAGTTGTTTATTTTAGCCTAAGATGGTATGCTAATATAAGAAGGTTTACATTAATATGTTGAAAAATTGCAACCTAATCACCTTGTTGAGTGAATCAGAATATATATATAGTTTTTTTTTTTTTAAGATGAAATCTGGGTTGTTACTATCAAAACGAAAACGTCTAATTGGGTAGTTTTTTTTTTTTTTTGAACCAAACCTAATTGGTTAGTTTAGATGACAATAATTGTATCCTTCATATATATATATATATATATATGTTAAAAATTGCAGACCTTTTGTTATTATTATTATTTAAATTTTCTTGGAACTCCTTAAATTGCAGTAGATGCAGGATTGATCATATATCACATGATGGAGTTCGTACCTATTTTATGTACCTATGAGGCCAGTTTAAAAGGGTTGAAACTTGAAATGTATTTTTAAAAAAAGGGTTGAAATGAATAGCACTTTCATTATTCTATTCATTTGAGTGTGTATGTATTTCTTGCTTTTGAAACCTAACAATTTTATTTTCAGTGAACTTCGTACACTTAGTGCAAAAAAAAAACAAAAACAAACTTCGTACTCTGGATCACTGGCCACAAAGCAATCACCATGCTACAATCAAGGAAGCTAATTTAAATTCATATAAGCTGTTTTTGTTATGTATGCAGTTATATTAAATTAGTTGTTAAAATTTTTTTACTTTTTTTATAATTTTATTTAAATTAAATAAGATTAGTTAGAGTTAGAAAGTTTTAAATATTAGTGGTTCAAATAAAAAAAATACATTTAAATCCTTAAATAATAAATGCATTATATATAAGGTTATTTAAATTCAACAAAGATTTATTAATCTCAACTTAACCAAAATCAATGCAATTAATTTGAAATTCAAATACTCCACAATTTTTTTTTAAAAAAAGTGTTGTATTATTGCTTTTTTGGTCCCCTACTTAGGCATATACCTATATATACACATCTGGAACGGGCTGCTTAGCATTTACTTAATAGGCATACTTTAGAGAAGAAATGTTTTCCATATCAGGCATTTTGATTAATTGACCTCCTATTTTCTTAATTTAATTTTCTATTCATCCCAATTCAACCATTTCTTTGCTTACGAAATTCAACCATTGCTTTTGACAAAGAGCTCAAGGAGAATTTTTTTTTTTTACAGGGCTAGCTTTTTTAATTTATTAATATTAAAGGAGTTTCTAAGAATTCAAAATAAAGTAGAATATAAAAATGTTATAATATGCATCATAGATGTATCATTATTAATTAATCATTGAACTCTGTATTTTCTAATAAATCCACACTGTTTCTAAATCCTGACAAAGAAATGACAAAAAAGCAGCAAAAAGTACCATCATGAACCAACTTATCAATTTAATACTACAAATTTTAAAAAGAGTTCCATAAAAAACAAAATCAATAGGAAAACGCTTTAAAAGATATCCCATCTACATCTTGACTTTCAATACAGCTTATTCGTACTAAATTATTAAACAAATTCTAATTATTTAAAATTCTAAAAATGAAATATATTCTTTTGATAACAAATAAAATATTTAAATCAGCTATAATTTCTTTAAATAAATTAAGAGATCATATGATATTAGGAATCGAAATGTACACATCATGATATATTTAAAAAGGAATTACATTTTGACTACTTTTTTATTGATTATTTAATTATATATTTATTAATTATAGTTTATACACTCCGAAAATCATATTGAATTTGAAAAAATTGACAATATCTTTTATAACACGAGCAACATAAATTTCTTTATTATTTTTGTAAATTATAAATATAAATAATATAATTTAAAATGAAAAAAAGTATATAGTATAAGTCATTATATTGGGATTAACATTGTCGTAAAAGGATTGTTCAATTGTCATAAGATGTTATCCTCATGAGCACTCCAAATAATAAAATACGTGTACATTTTGTTGTGGAAAATAGAAATCGAATTATGTTTCCTTTTTTTTTTTTCATCTCTCGAGGTGACCATTTTATCTAGTTGTTAATGACATTCCACAATAAAAGTTTCTGTTCAAATTCTCAATAAATTAAATTTTTTTAATCAATTCTAATTATAAAATACGAATAAAAAATAATTTTATATCTCGCATATCCATATATAAAATGTTGAAAATTAAGTAATTTAATGATATAATTCAGATTAAAAAGTATTACAATGTATCACAAAATAGTTTGTGGTACTTTATTTAGAGGCTAAATACTTGTAACACCGTGAGGTTTAGTTCAAATTTTGGTAAAAAAAAAAAAAAGGTATCACAAAAGAAAAGAAATTTATATTGCACACAGGGCATTAGAGATTTTTTTATCACTTGTACTTTGAATTGTTTGTGTATTTATATTCCCTCCTTAAATACTGCCACCCTCCCTCTTCAAAAATACAAACACTCTTTCTTGCACACAGCAGACACTCTCTGTTCTCTCTCGATTCCTTTGTAATGGAACACCGATTCAAGATGCGAATCTCTCGCATGTTTCGTGGCTCCTTCACCTCTTGTCGGACCGGAAACATATCGGACGTTGTCGACAAACCAGTCTTTATCCCTCAAAACAGTCAACTGAAGACGGAGTACTTCCATTTGCTGCAGGAACCTCTGCCTCCTTCTAAACAAACTAGGCCCTTCCCTTCCATTTGCAGACCAAAATGCCCTGAAACAACAACCAAAGTTATTACAAATTCTATCTTTCCTAGACAAAAAATAGCCGGTCGATATGCTCCTGTTGTATCGGCTAATAATAGCAGTGGACATGCTTGTCCTCCTGTGTCTCCGGCTGCTTCTTCGATGATGAATCCTTTCTACAACGAGAGAAAAAACAAGAAGACGAAGAAGAAGAAAAAGAACAGCAACACCCATGTCAAGATTAAAATTAGTAATAGAAGGGACATGAATTTGTTCAGCTCTTCTTCCCAAGATAGTGCTTATTTTGAAGGTAGCTATTGGTTTAGCAGCAGTGATGAAGAAGACGACGACGATGAATCAGATATACTTTTCTCTTCTAGAAGTCTTTCCTCTGATTCATCAGGATCTCATCGTCTTCACCACCACCGTTCTCGCCGCAAGAAGTACAGTTCTTCTCGCCGGAGAAGAGCTGCTGGTTCTTCTTCTACTGCAAAGGGCACTACTTCTGAAATGGGTGTTTTGCCATTGCATGGAAAAGTGAAGGACAGCTTTGCTGTAGTGAAGAGTTCTAGCGATCCATATAATGATTTCAGGACATCAATGCTGGAGATGATCGTTGAAAAGCAAATATTTTCAGCTAAGGATCTTGAGCAGCTCTTACAGTGTTTCTTATCCTTGAACTCTAATCATCATCATAGGATTATCCTGGAGGTGTTTACAGAGATTTGTGAGGCCTTGTTTTCAAACTGGTCTTAATCAATGATTAAAAAAAAAAGTTGTACTTTGTTTTCTATTATGTTATAGCTTAGTGTTCTAATTAACTACTATAATTAAATAATTAACTATGTTTTAATGGAAATTATCTTTCCTTTTTCTACATATGCATCTACTTCTGAATTTAGTTTGCTTCTGTTCTCTGTATAAATCTAAATGTAGCTAGAAAAGCGCTGTCTTTCTTTTTCTGTGATTAGGCTTCATCTATTAGATCTCACAGGCAGATTGTGTCTCCTTCCCATTTCTATACTGCTGAAATCGCTTTGTTTTTATGTGTATATGGGTACAAATACAGTATTATTTTCTTGTCGTCTTTAGTTTTTTTGGCTGAAAGAACTGTATTTGACAAGATAGATGATCAAAAGAAGTAGCAGATGAATACTTCTTTAGATATATGAATCTTGATACAATAAAAGCTGTGGCAGGATATATATCTATATGTATGTATGATGCTATTCTTTTAAAAAAGATTGTTGAGTCCTATCAAAAAACAAAAGGAAATCCAAGAAAAAAAAGAAAACAATGAAAAAGATTGATGGAAATAAAAGTGACATGGGTGTTTTTGATGTTTCCTTAGCCTTTTAGATGGTGGTTGAAGACTTTTTTGCTTGAAACTTTGAAAGATTTGGATAGGATCTTTTGTGATTTCTAAAGCAAAATGGAGATTGAAAATGTTCCAAGCTTTAATGCAACCAAAAAGATAGAACAAAATATTTTAAAAGAAAAAGAGTAAATTCTTATTTTTTCGATAAAACCTTTCATCACATATTAATTCAAAAATTTCGATTCTTAAAATATTAATTAAATTATTAATATCAAAATCATTGAGTCTAAAATTTTTTTTTTAAAGTTATCTCAAGCGAGTAAATTAGTACTTCTTTTGTTCAAAACTAATTGTTTCTTTTTCAAATAAAAAAAATTCAAACTAATTCTCACTTTTATATATCCAATGCAACATTAATTTTTCTTTTCTATTTTATCCTTATGTTACCCTTATCTAATTGATTTTGTAAAATTCTATAAGTTTTAAATATATTTAGAGAATGATAATTTTGTTTCATTTAGTTATTTTATAAGTCTATTAAATGCTTTTTTAATCCAAGTGAAATACTAAAAAGAGACAATTAGTTTAGAACGGAGAGAGTAGTTAAAAACTTTTACTGCTCTTATAATTTTATTAGAATTAAACCAAATTAATTAAAATTAAATAAAATTAATAAAAGAAGCTGTGTTATCAATAGCTATATAATCATTGGGTACAATGTATTTATTAGTAATTTGGATACATGCAATTTATTGTTTAAGAATCTTTAAAATGAACCTATAGAACTTCTTATCATTAAATTCGTTTGTGCTGGCATTTTTTGACATCTCCGGGCAATGTCTTGGTCAAAACTAACCAAAAAAAAAAAAAAAAAAAATCAGAAGAGATTTTATCTGTTTAGTGCTTTGCATTTAGCCTACCAATTGCAGCAGCAATCAGCTAATTGCAGATTGAAATGTCGGTTTATCCTTAGTCGATCCATATGAAATTATGATGTGAAGCTTTGGCTCTACATGTTTTCCTTTGTTGTTCACATATTCAATCCACTTGCAGCCAAAAATAAAAATTAAACTAAACATTGTCTTTCATCATTTGCTTAGTATACGTATCACAAGAAATCGAACAGCAAATTAAACAATACCATTTGAAATTTGAACAATTATTTTTTTTAATCGAAATTTGATTGTCATAATTGGCATGATGCCGGGGGACAAAGACTCAAATAATATTTAAAATTTACATGACATGTTGGAAAATAAAACTAGACAAATTGATTATAAATTGCTAAACACTTAAAGAGACAAAACATACCAATATGTGTTAGGTACCACGTATTTTTGTTGTATTGTCAACCACATCAAATTAATAATTGTAATTCATCTGTTCTCATTACATGAAAAACCAGGCAACCCAAAAGAGCGAGCACACCCTACCACCCTACCATTGGACAGTGCTGTTCTACTTTTGTAATGTAGTGTTCTTCATCCATTGTAATCCAATCACTTGGAGCTAGAACCTTATTTTTCAAAAGTTGAAGTCTCTATAATGAGTACAACAAACAAAACAAAAAACCCATCTTAAAGATCTCAAATTCAAGTTTGATGTATTATGATTGGAACATAATTCTGATACAATACATCCATTAAAAAAAAAAGATGTGGGGTGAGATGAGAAGGCCTACTTGGAGCTTCTATTACAGAAAAAGGGACTGTGAAACTGATGTGTCATACATAATATAGTCTCCTATAAGCAGTCATGTGTCCATTTCAAGCAAAGCAATAAAAAGAGAGTTGTTTAAATTGAAATTGTACAAAAGAAAGACATAATGGAATTATGATAAAATGGGTAGTGAAAACTGTTAAGAAAATGCAGAGGGAATGTGAGCCCAAAACTGACGTTGGGTACTGTGCATATTGCATTGCAGTTGCTTCTTTTATTGTTAGTGCTCTGCTGGTATCTGGGCTTGATGGCTATGTTTCGTTAGACTACAAAAGGGAAAGTTACAGATAAGAGTTCTTGATTCTTTTTTGCATTGTATGCAAAATTTTTTGTAATGATCTAGGAAGACTAAACCCCTTTGAATTGATGACAAAATGGGATGAGATATTGACAAGGCAGGTTCTCATTAATTGTTGAAAATGGAATGTGTATATCCATATATATGAACATGGCAGTGACCATATCCATTCATTAATTAATGTGCTGTTGGGTGGTGGCCTGTGCGGTGCCTGTTCTGATGGGTTTGGGTTTGGCAATTCTCATTAATGGTCGCATTTTTTTGGGTTATTGAGCCTTAACGTGCCTGCAAATCTCTTAATTCTACTTGTAGTAGCTAAGCTATATATGGTCACGTGCAGCCTTTGAACATGTTTTTTCTCCACTTCTTTTGGGCTTATGATGTGACCCACCCTTAATACCCATTTATTACAGAATTAACGTTGGGCTTTGGGTTAAGCATCAGCTGCAAAACCAAAGCTTATTTACTCCCACCCTCTACTTATTGCTGCGCTCTGCCCATGGAGCACCTAATGTAATTTGAAGGTGGGAGTTTCACTTTTCTTAGAAACAACCCATTGTTGTTTGTGAATGCCAATGAATTTGCGAAATTTGTATTCAATTAGTTAAAAAATAAATATACTTATTAACTAAACTAATTTATATCAAAATAAATAAAAAAAAGAGATTTAATATTCTCATATTTGACCGTTACACCAAAATAGCGTGAGCAATAAAATAAATATTAATACTGAATGTATATAATTAATTAAGATATAATAATTAGGCATAATTACGAAGGAAATAATGACTAAGCGCAGGTGCTTGATGAACACACCCAATTGACAATACTCATTTTTCCAATTCACAACCAATGTATTAATATTAAGTAGTGCTAGTGTTTTAACATGGTGAAAATTGTCCAAAAATGGGAATCATGATGCAAATATCAGAATAAATCTACTTCTAATGTCAAACAAACTAGACAAATACATGTAAGGGTATGAACTTTGTTGTATGTATATATGTGTACACACAGAAGTAGGAGAGGCGTAAGAAGGCAGGTGGTTCTGTTAGGTGTAAAACAATGGTTATCTCAGAGATGGAGACAACTTCCAAACCCCTAAACAACGTAACTATCCCTTTCTCTTAGACCTTAGCCGCTCCCTTGTCATCATCATCATCATCATCATCTCCCATTTCATCACCTTTTTTTTTTGTTGGATACTCCTCCATTAACTAGCTAGTAGCCACTCAAGCCGCCAACTTTCTTTAATACAATTTATAGCCTCAACGGTAACATACGGTGGCATTGGATACCTATATACAATAAGCTCACAACTATGCTAAATAAACCTAGTTATTAGATTAATCTAACTACTAATAGACCCTCAACATTTTTCTTTTTCTTATCTTTAAGACTATAAAATATAGCATGCCAACATTGTAAGAGAATATAACTTTTTTCACATTTATTTCTTCATTTATTATAACTTAATTTGGGAGTCCTTCAAATACTGTACATGGGTCCATGAAAAAAACAAAATAAGAGGGTGGGAACTTCCCGCAAATGCTCCAATACTTAAGTTATTTGAAAAAATAATAAGCTCAAAGTGAATGTTGTGTGTGTTGAATGTTTAGAATGAATAATATAAGAGGGAAGGAAAAATACATATAGGGAGAAGTTAAGTATAAACCTGGTTGAACTGGGTCTCGCTGTTGATAAGGGTTCTTGTCCTTGTTAAATGAAATTTTCTGAATTTTTATTGTCCATGTCGATCCCAAAATACCCTTTTAATTTAAGAATTTGAGTCCTTTTTAAGGTAGCATATGAATGTGAGACATCAATGCATAAAAAAACTTAAATTTAAAACTTCAAACCTGTTTAAGGGAATCAAGACTTCTTGTCACCTCAACCAAACAAGTGTTGATTCAACTAGATGTTTTTATCTAATAAATTACAGAGCAAATAATTTGAGTGAAATGAAAATGAACATTAATGTAAAACGGACCAGGACTCAACTTGAGGTATTTTTACTGAGACTTGGCACTTGAACCAATTAACTAGCTCTATGCTAAAAGAAAAAAAAGGCTCAATCAGCAAGAATAAGTGGATCAAGTTTAGGCATTAGGTTAGAGTCCACAATAATTTAGGAGTCTCTGTAGAGTATAATACCAATGTGCTAATTAAATTCTTTTAATGTTCTTTCAATCTTGATGAGACTTTGTAATCTTAAAAGTTACATTATGGTTTTCCTGATGACTGATGATGAAGACCGACTGTCAACCAAATTTAATTGTTTTCCCCAGTATAATAAGAACTTTATTAGGCTTCTGATAAATAAAGTAACCAGTGATTCATAACTTGCATTTTTTTTTTTTGAGGTTGCATGACTTGACTTGGATATCATTGATCATAGCTGAATTGAGCTAATTGGTTCCCTAGATAATTTGAAGTTTAATTGATCTAATTTCAAAATTGATACCACAAATGCATGAATTCAACCTTAACTGAAAATTGGACTGAATCGGTGAATTAGTGGTTTAATGACAACTATTCTTTAAAGATATTTTAAGGTGTAAAGTTTAAATTTTATTATCGTAACATTTTATTAAACTGTTCGTTGTTTTGTGAAATTATTTCACCTAATTTAAAAAACAGATTATTACTTCTTTTATGCAGCTTATCACTGTCTTTAAAAATAATAAAAGTTGGACTAATAGGATTCAACAAACCTAGTTTCAGCCATTAGACTAGACCCATAACTTTGATTCCCTTCTAAATTAATCCAATGAGGCCAAGTATTTCAGGAGACAAAAACATATATTTCTCCTTAAAATACATAAAAAAAAAAACCCAGACAATTAGGGATCCACAACACAAAGAAAAAGCAAGGAAATCGTATTGATTACTTTACAAGATTATGACCTTATTAAAAAGGAAAGGAGTTGATGGGATGCACAAAAGTATTAAGGTTTTTTTTTTCAATTTTCAGATAATTTATTGGTGTGTTGAATTAATGGTGGTTTTGACTTAAATCAAAAATCTTTTAAATTAGTGGAAGTCCAGCCATTCCTTGATTCACGGGAACTTGTTGTTTTGTACAATGGTCCATTATCTTATAATCCCCTCAACCACAAATTTTGAGTATTATTCAATCAAATAATGCTAAAGAAAGCCTTGTTGCTAATCTTGAACCACAAATGATTGAAGTCACCACTACATATATGCGGCACATCTTTTTTCTCTGATGTGGAATCTTGGTATATTTATCTAATCATCAACAGTTAATAAGGTAAAAATTTCTTTTATGACTTCAAAAAAATAAAAAATAAAGAAATATAAATTCAAAATCTCTCTATATAGAAATGGGTTCTATAACCAACGAGTATTAAGATTAATTGGTTTAAATCATAGTGCATATAGTCACGTTAAATTAATTGATGAAATTTTTTTATCGTTTTTATAGTTTTATCCAAAAAATAAAATTAATTATAATCCAATAAACTTCACATACTAGTGGTTTGAATAAAAAAAAGTATTAAAATCAATTAACAAGGGTCATTCTCTGTTAAAAAATGAGTTAAATTTAAATTACAGTGAATGTAATTAAGTTAAACTAATTGTTGTTCGTCTCTTTTATAGTTCTCATTGGACTGAATTGAATTATAGTTGAGTTAACTTTAAATACTAAGTTTAAACTAACAAAACAATATTGGGAAGTATAATATATCTATTTTTTTTAACTTGATATATATTCAAAAAGAAGGGAGCAAATCTTTCAGAAGGAGAGAATACAAATATGATGGAGGATTGGTTATCCAATCACCAGCTCCAAGAGAAGGAGAATAGTGTTTGGCAGAAGTATATTATACGAACATTGGTAGTATAGAAATGGTATTTAAGTTAATTATGTAGTTGTTTGTATATACATATGCCACATATGTAGGCAGAAGTAACCGATTTAACCCCACAAGCCAATGTATAGACCATACACCAACAAGCCGCTAGAGGGAAATGGAAAGACAGAAAGATCCAGTTCAACAACTATATATCATATACCCGCTCCTGCCTTTCCCCTAAAGAGCCTACACACCAACTCCACCATCAAAAGTAAATGCCAAGAAACGTTCTTAAATTATAGTTAACCAAGAACCATTCTCATCATCAAGCTTTCTCAATTTCTTCTATGAATATGAAAAAGAAAAGAGAGATCATAGTGACAGTGGGGACTGATCAATTTAGCCTGATTTGATTAGTTCCCCACAGGAAATTAATTAATCACAAAGACAGGGCAAAAGGAGCGTATAAAGACAAAGTGGAAACCCAAGAAAAGAGATTTTCTTTTTCTCTTTTCATTTTCTTTTTTCTCTTTAGTAAGTTCAAGAAACTTTCATGGCTCCTCTGCATTTCTTATCTTTATAAAGAAATGATCTTTACTGATCATCATCACCAGAAGAAGCCAAGGAAAAATATCATCAGCACCTTTCTTTTGATTGCTTGCTTCCTTTACCTACTCTCAGTCCCACCAAGAAGTAGTGAAAATTCAACAACTACACCAATGTTGCTTAGACATTCCATCTCCACCACCAAAAGGTTCTTCCAAAAAACTTTACAAAATTTCAAATCTTTTTTTGCTGGTGATTCTTACGAGAGAATACGCAAAACGTCTCCTTACAATAATCGTCGGTACGACATGAATATTAATGTCCAAACAGGCTTCAGCAGCAACAAAGACTTGGATAAGTTCTACAGTGACTTTAGCGACAGGTGGGACGCGGACAATAATATTAGTGTCAGAGGTAAAGCAATAAGGAGGAGAAACAAGAAGACGATAGCACCGCCATCTGAAGCAATACAAGAAAAAAAAGATTCATTAAATGGAAGTTTCACGAAATTCTCCAAGGTGAATACTGCTGATCCTCCTGTCAAGGACTATCAGATTCGAAGAAGAAGAGAAGACTATACACCATATAATCATAACAACAAAGTAAAGGGTTTTAAAAGATTCCAGCAGGAAAGTAAAAGAGACGAGGAAAGGAGTTTCTTGGTGGCACAAAAGCTAAAGGAGCTAGAGATGATGGATATAAGCAATGTTGATCATGTGTTGGACATAGAAGAAGTTCTTCATTATTATTCTAGACTTACATGTCCTGCTTATTTAGATATTGTGGACAAGTTCTTCATGGACATGTATGCTGAATTCTTTGGTACAACTTCAACTCCACGCAGTGTCAATTCAAGGCCAGTTAGGCGGCTACCATCTTCACTCAGGTCATAAGCTTTTATTCTTTTAATTAATGTGAGACGCAGAAGAAGTAGCAAATCAGGAAACTATTGACAATGTTTCAGGTTGTCTTTTTTTATGTTTTTTTTTTGTCAACAATTAATTGTCATGTTATGTCTCTGCTCATATAGATTTGTTCATTTTGTTTTGCAGTTATTTTCTACAATCAATTTCTAATTATTAATTTACTCTTTTCTTTATTGAGAGCTAGAAAGAATATATATATATATATATATATTTTGAGCTTGGTGTCTGGAGGAGGACTTGATTATACAATATCAGCTATTATCGTCTACTAACTACTATCAACTACAACAGTTATCAATAGTGATAATAATAATAATAATAATAATAATACTAATAATAATTATTAGTGGGAGGCAAAGACTAAATTCAAGACTTTGCATCATTAGAGATCAAATCTGGGTTTTCAATCTTTTAGGGCCTCAGCTTGAATCATTTAGTCTAATTGAGTGTTTGGTATAAATAAATTCCATAAAATTTTATGGAATTCATTTACAAATCCAAATGATGTATGTTTGATTTAAATGAATTTTGTATGAAATGCATTTGCAATTCCAAATTTTTTAATTTGTGGAATTGATTATAACTAAACCAAATTTTATCAAAATGGTTAGAATTTCCAAATGAATTCCACAAATTTTAAGTCTATATTTTTAAATGACTAAAACACCACTCCTTACTTTTATTTTCAAAAGCATCTTTATATTTAAAAGGGCATATTGGACAAAAACATGAATTCAATATTTATACCAAACACAATATAACAAAATATGGAATTCATTTTAAATAAATTTTATAAACTATTCATTTAACACAAACACATTTAATTAATAAAAATTCATTTGCAAATGAATTTCTTGATGGAATTGAACCAAATAAGGGCTAAGACTCATTGGCAAAAGAGAAGATAGATCAAAAGTTTTAGATATTTATTTGTTAGAAAATAATAACAGGACATCATTTTTTTAATTAATTAAGCTTTATTAGTCAATACTAATATGCTTGAAAGGTTATCATGAAGCAGAATAGGTTGCAGCAATAAAGATTGTGTGTCCATATCAGTTTAGGTAAGGTGAAACCAGGAAACAATCAGAGGAAAAGTTCGACTCCAGCTAACAAATTGTTTAATGCAGAGACTTATTCAATTTAGATATTTATTTTGTTTTTTACTTATATCGAATTGAATTATAAAAAGTTAATATACTTTAAATAATAGTATTTTAATTGAAAAGATAAAAATAACCGTCATATAATAAAAAAATTACAGAGGAATGGACATTGCTAGCAAATCTATTTAATTTTTTCTAAAATATATTCTCCCTGTTTCTAAATAATTGTCATTTTAGAAGTTTAATTTTGTTCCTAAATAATTGTCATTTTAAGTTACCAATACATTTTAACTACTTTTTTTTTCTATTTCACCCTTATTTAATATAGGAGAATTAATTAAATAGATATCTACTCATTTTAGAACTCTATATAAAACTAATAATTATTATAAGGGTAGTATAGTATTTTACACATATATTAAATACACTCCTTAATCTATGTGAAGAAATCTTAAACGACAATTATTTAAAAACAGAGAGATTATATATTAACGTGAAAAATATATTTTTAAAATTGTACAAGAGAGATATTTTAATTAATATGCATATTGGTTGCAAAAAAAAAAGCAACGATAGGCGACCACGAGACTGGAAATAAGAAAATAAGGAAATAATCAAAGATGATAAATTACAAAATACTAAAATCAGTTTCTCTATCCTTGGTGGAGTCGCCATTATTGGCGATCACGACATTGTGTAAGCTCAGGGCTCGTTAGGAAATACAAGATGGGCTTTGGGGCTTATATTGGAGATGGAGTCGCCACCCAAATGAAAGTCGGGACACACTTTACAGCAACTAGATTCCACAGAGGTATCCAGAAGCCGTCATCAGAGATTGGATACCGAAACTGGATATGGGCTTTTGAATGCCCACCAAACCTTGTGGTTGGCTTCCGTGTGTGTTTTGTATTTTATTACTTTTGATTATTTGATTATTTCCTTATTATTGGGCGGATTGCAAACGCTTCCAATTTTACAATTTAACCAAGTTTACACATTAGTCATTTTACATGCTTTATTACCTTGCACTTGTTATAAATAAGAACAAATATTACATACATCCATTCAAGACAATTAGGGAAGGGATTAGGGATTACAATAACTTATACAATTATTGAATCCAAATAAAGCCTCTCAAGAACTAATTAATTCACTAATTGCTTAGCGAATAGAAATCACCAAAGAAATCTACAACAAATAAAGGTTAGCTTGATCTCGAAATACACAGTTTTATATGTAGAGGAAATAAATAAATTTTGCATAAAATAGTTATGAATATTCGTCTATGCAGATTTATTACCCAAAACAAACTTAACGTCATGGTAATCATATGCGATATTGATGATATAGGGTAACATATACATATCAGATATCGAAAATAAATAAAGAAACTACTGAAAACAAAGTAGATTTATACAGGATTCTGGCGAGGAGGCAACGCCTCTTTGAGGAGTTGTCGCCTCTTGGATCCCTGTTTAGGAGGCAATTGCCTTCTTGCAAAGGGCTCTTCATCAGGAACTTGACAGCTCGCAGGTTATTTAAATCCTAAGTAAACCAAATTACATGCGATGCAAACGTACATTTACCACTAATACATCAATATTTCACAGAATCATGCCTTTATATGACATTTAACATATCATAAACCCAAAAAAATAAATTATTAAAACCAATAAGTTAAGTTCTTATGAAAATAAGAACTTGAAAAGTTTAAAAATCGTAATTCTTACTGAACGAACCGGGTTTGATGCTACTAGCTGAGCCCTCAGAGCTTGGTTTATAGGTTTGTAGACTTTGAATGTGAGAGAACCTCCTCTCCCTTCAAGAAAATCAACTTAAGCTCTTGTTTTTCACCCATTCCCACTCTCTTTTTTCTTCTTCCTTTCTCTCAAAGCATGCTTCTTTCTTTTCTCTCTTTTTTCTTCTTCTTAGTCCCTCTTTTTAGTGTCTAACCCTTTTTTTTTAGACCCTAAAGTCTTCTATTTAAGCTCCTTTTTTCTCTCTTCCCAATTCCTAAAGAAAATCCACTAGGATCCTCCCTATGATTTCTCATTACTCCCTCTTATCTTCTTCACACCATTTTTTTTTGCCTTGAAAGTCATCCTTTCATGCACAAATCTGCAAGCTGGAGATATGTGGGTTCACTTCTGGTGTATGGGGCCAAAATGCATTTAATGTAAAGTTAGGTCAGCTACCGAAGAGGCGTCGCCTCTTCGGGCCTAAGGTGAAGGGGCGTCGCCTCTTGTGAAGAAGCGATCACCTCTTCATAGGCCTGGCCTAGGTCTGGGCTAATGGACTTTGGCTTGGATTCAAAATCCTTCTTTTAGGCTTTGTGGGCTTGGGTTTGGGTGTTTTGGCCTTTGAGTCCATTTTAGAGGAAGCTTTGGGTCCTCTTACATTTAAAAATTTGAATTTCTCATCATTAGGCATTCGTTACGGGCTGATCAAACCGAGGATGTCTACAGTTTGCCCTATTAGTTTTTCCAAAACTAGATTTTTTTAAAATCAATTTTTGGAAAAAGCAACATGCATAATAAATAATAAGAACAACATACCTGACCTGCTAACTTCACTTGGGTCGTTAGCTTCGGGAATTCAAATCCAAAAGGTTTAACTTTAGACTTATTGCAGTATCTTGTAACGTGACCATGATTCTTGAGTTTTTCTAGCCCGATTAGCCGCTCAGTATAGTTGAGGGGTGAGCCCCGGGTTTTTTTGGCCAGAGATGTCACCTAGTGAAAAAAGATAAAAATGTAACCATATTCCTCGGGTTTTCCTTGCCCGATGAATTACTCATTATAGTTAGACATGAATCTCAAGCCTTTCTGATGTGATAAGTCACTCAGTAAACAACGAGGTGAAACGTAACCGTATTCTTTAGGTTTTCCTAGTTTGATTAGTTACTCATTAATATTTAAGGCGTGATTCTCGAGTTTTCCTGGCTTGAGAAATCACTTAGTAGAAAAGACAAAAATGTAGCCGTGTTCCTTTGATTTTCCTGGCCTAATCAGCCACTCATTATAGTTTTTCATGAATCTTGAGCCATTCTAATGCAAGAAATCACTCAACAATGAAGAAGGAAACGTGACCGTGATCCTCAAGTTTTTTTGGCTCGATCAGCCACTTATTATAGTTTGTTGTGAATCTTGAGCCTTTCTAATGCAAAAAATCACTCAGTAATGAAGAAGGAAATGTGACCATGATCCTTAGGTTTTTCTGGCCCAATAAGCCACTCATTATAGTTTGTCATGAATCTTGAGCCTTTCTGATGCAAGAACTCACTCAATAATGAAGAAAGAAATATGACCGTGATCCTCGAGTTTTTCTGGCCCGATTAGCCACTCATTATATTTTATCGTGAATCTTAAGCCTTTCTGATGCAAGAAATCACTCAGTAATGAAGAAGAAAATATGACAGTAATCCTCGAGTTTTCCTGGCCAAATCAACCATTCATTATAGTTTGTCGTGAATCTTAAGCCTTTCTGACACAAGAAATCACTCAGTAATGAAGAAGGAAACGTGACCGTGATCCTTGAGTTTTTCTGGCCCGATCAACCACTCATTATAGTTTGTCATTAATCTTGAGCCTTTCTAATGCAAGAAATCACTCAGTAAAGAAGATGCACTTCGGGAATTAATTGCCCGACCAGATACTTCTTAAAATGTGAACTTCGAGAATTCATTACCTGACCAATCACTTGGTGAAGAAGATGCACTTCGAGGATTCATTGCCTGACTAGTCACTTGGTGAAGAAGATGCACTTCGAGGATTCATTGCCTGACTAGTCACTTAGTGAAGAAGATGCACTTCGAGGATTCATTGCCTGACCAAACACTTCTTGAAGAAGGAAGATGCACTTTCGGGGATTCAAACCCGATTAGACACTTTTTAAAAAGGAAGATACACATCAGGGATTCAAACCAGACCAGACATCCTTGAAATGCGCACTTCAAGGATACAACCTGACTAGATGCTTTTAAAAAAGGGAGATGCACTTCGTGGATTCAAATCCGACTAGACAACCTTGAAATGCGCAATTCAAGGATATAACCCTACCAGACGCTCCTTGTGATGTACACTTTAGGGATACAACCCGACCAAATGCTCTTAAATAGAAGAATGCACTTTAGGGTTACAACCCAACCAGACATTCTTAAAATGTGAATTCCAAGAATTTCATTCTCGAGAAGTTACTCGTAGAAACTTACTCCGTCAGCCTCGGGGGCATCAAGCAAGAATAAGCAACAAGTGCTATATAGCCTCGGGGGCATTAAGTGAAGACAAACAACTAGTGCCATATGGCCTTGAGAGCGTCGGGCGAGGATAAACAACTTGTGCCATATAGCTTTGGGGGCATCGGGCGAAGATAAACAACTACATCCGTAAAGCCTCGGGGATGTCAGGCGAAGATAAATAACTAGTGTCGTATAGCCTCAGAGGCGCTAGGCGAAGACAAACAACTAGTGTCGTATAGCCTCGGGGGCGTCAAGTAGGAACAAACGACAAGTGTCGTATAGCATCGAGGGCGTTAGAAGAAGATAAACCACAAATGCCATATAGCCTCAAGGGCATCAGGTGAAGACAAATAATTAGTGTCGTATAGCCTTGAGGGCATCAGGCGGGAACAAACAACAAGTGTCGTATAGCCTCAGGGGCGTCAAGCAGGAACAAACAACATGTGTTGTATAGCCTCGAAGGCTTCAGGTGAAGAACAAACAAAAAATGCCATATAGCCTCGAGGGCATCAGGCGAAGACAAATAACTAGTACCGTATAGCCTCGAGGGCGTTAAGTAGGAACAAACAACAAGTGTCGTATAGCCTCGGGGGTGTCAGGCAGGAATAAACAACATGTGCTGTATAGCCTCAAAGGCGTCAGATGAAGAACAAACAACAAATTTCATATAGCCTCCGAGGCGTCAGGCAAAGACAAACAACAAATGCCATATAGCCTCGGGGGCATCAGGCGAAGACAAACAACTACTGTCGTATAGCCTTGGGGGCATTAGGCATTAACAAACAACAAGTTTCGTATATCCTCGAGGGCATCAGGTAGGAATAAACAACACATGTCATATAGCCTCAGAGGCATCAGGTGAAGAACAAACAACAAATGTCATATAGCCTTGGGGGCATCAGACGAAGCAAACATCAAATGCCATATAGCCTCTGGGGCATTAGGCAGGGTTAATCAAATAAACCATGTAGCCTCATGAGCGTCAGACATAGATAATGGTAGCTAGTTTACATTATATGTACAAGAGCTCACTCTTAAGAAAACACATTCAGAAAAGTTCAAAACATGACGTATGCATGATCATGAGCTTTGAAAACTTTCAAAATTAATTTGATAACACAATCTCATGTGCACCATTTATGAAAGACGTGCATTATTCTAATGCTCATATGAATGAAATGTCAAAATAATTCATTGCAAAAGATTCATATATGCATGAACTAAGGGAAATAAAAAATTTTGGATGATTTAGCCAGGTGTTTTTTCTGTTTAGAGTTAATCTTTGGGAACTAACCCTCCTTCCATCAAAAAATCCGAATTCAAAAAAATCAAGTCTGTCAAAGATTATTGTTAAGACCAACATATCCAAACAGAGCAGAAATTAAGGCCCTCCCATAATCAAATTGGGGGAGACAACAACAAATGCTCCCAGCTTAGTCGTCTTTTAAGAATGCTTCATTATCGTAAGATGGTTGTACTTGACCTTCTATGTAGAAGAGTTTTTATCTGCCCCCAGTTTAAAAATTCATTGAAAGATTCTGTAACTCTTGAGGTTTAACATATCACATGATCTTAAAATCTGAACCCGGTTGAGGAATTGATGGACTCTATCACTCTTGCACCACAAAACAGAATCTTATGAACTATCAAATTGCTCTTCTCAGAACGAAAGTGCAACCAATTTTATCTTATATTCCCTATTTTGCCAAGGTTGCCCTCTTTTTGAGAGTTTTCGAACCTAGCTGGTCTTTCATTTTTTTTCCTTATTTTATTTTTCCTCTTTTACCTAGGTCGCTCCCTTTCTGGGAGTTTTCGAACCTAGCTGGGTGGTCGTAAATTCATACTTATGATTGAACATTATTTCATCATGATCGATGTCCGTATTGCCATTTCAGCTGATGATCACTTAATGCTCTTGTTGCTGATTGTTGATTGTTGATGTCACATTCATAATGTTGCTTGCTGCAAAACTAGTAAACGAGTCTATGTCTGATACTTCACGTGCTAACATATGTTGATCATGCTCATTTTAAATGATTACTCTTTCATTATAACCATACATGCTACATTATGCTTGTTATTGATTAGCCCTTTATGGGTTTTCCAACCAATTATTTTTCAGCTCACATTGGGTAGAAATTTTAGGCTTGGAGTTTTGAGTTTGGCATCATGAGGACTTTTAAAAGGGTTATACAGGATTGAGTTTTTAAATATGGGGGGCACAAAAACTTTTATTCTCTTATTTTTTCTTCCTTTCACCTTATTTTCCTTTATTTTTTCCTTTTTCTTCTTTTCTTTTCTTCTTTTTTTTTCTATATTTTTTCTTTTTTCTTTCTTTTCCTGGTGAATACGGTGAATTCATTTTGGGAAAAGCTGAGGTTGAGACTGCCCCAAAGGAAAATTAAAAGTTAACTCTGACATTTAGTCCTCTTGATGGATTTTTTTCCTTTTTCCTTTTTCCTTTTTTTTAATTTTTCTTTTCTTAATCTCTCTCTCATTCAAGCATAACATAGCATGCACAATCATAATGACTTCATAATCAGATAATTTAAACAATTAGACATCTATTAGAACTAAGGAAAAAGTTATAGCCAAGAATTGTTCTAAATTATTATAACATAAAAAAACAAACATTCAAAGATAATTATCATTCATCGGTGCTCAAACCCAAACCAGCTTCAACTTGTACTCTAAAAAGGTAGAGCTCTTTGAAGTCCCTTATGCCCATGTCCTTAAGTTTGTCAGCTAGAGGTGGAACACATGCTTTTATGACTATGACTAGCTGGTAAGATTCTGCAGTTCTGTGCTTCATTGGGGCCAAATTTCCTCTCCATCTATTTAAAAGGCTTGTGAAAGGTTCACCTAATCCTTGCGCCATATTTTATAGCTCTTAGAGAGATACTTCGAATTGTGAATTCAACCCATACTACTTAATGAAAGCTGAACATAATTCTTTCCAATATTTCTGAACATGTGCATTTAGAGTATAATACCACTTGATAGCAGCTCCTTCCAAAGATAATGGAAACTGTTTGATGATCTGAGCTTTAGACAACCCAGTGGCCTGCATATATGTGACATAGTGCTTCAGATGCAAGTGAGGATCATATGTGCCAGAGTATTTCTTCATGCTTGGGAATTGATATTTCGAAGGCAATGGTTCTTCCTTTAAATCCAAGTTCACATCCAAGTCAGCAAAGTTAGGATTAAGCCCATGCGTTTTTATCACAGTTTGTAGCTGATCCACTTGCCTCTTCATATCTTTCATTCATTCTGACCCAACAGGATCTACCGATGCCTTCAGTTTTTCTTTTGGTGGCTCGCCAAGAATAGTTATAGTTTTAGAGTATTTTTCATTAGAGGGAATCTTCCCTACCATCTCAGCAAATATGTATTTGACCATCTTTCGCATGTCATCACTGATCTCGTTCGACAGTTCTTTCTTAAAAGATTCGAAATCAAAATTAGAGGGTCCTGATATTCCGCTAATTTTAAAGTGATCTCAATTATTTGATCAGATCCTTGATATTGGTGGGCTAAATTCACCTTTAATCTGCTTCCAAATAAGAAGAAGTTCATGTTATTTTTTTTAAAAAAAATTTTAATGAATGTCATGTATGCATGAAATGCTAATTCACCTTAGCATTTAATGCTAATTCACCTTAGCATTTAATGCTAATTCACCTTAGCATTTAAAGAAAGAAATAAGGATATATTTTATTTACACGTAACACATAATAAGACAAAGCTCTCAAACGATATCTCTGCCCTTATTTCTCCTATACACGTGTTCAATGGTGAGTTTCTTGTCTTAGAATTTTTGTTCTGGGTTTTGATTATAACAGGGGATAACAAAACCAACATATGCAAAAAAAAAAAAAACTCTTAAAACGCAAAAAAAAGTAGTAAATCCTTCAAATAAAACCAAAGTCCATTTTAATGAGCCAAAGAGGGCATTAAAGGCCCAATTTTGACATAGTCCATTTACAAATGGGCTTGGGCTTTATTTTAATGATTTACCATATGACATAAAACACATGCATTTGGAAAAAAATCCTGGGAGAAGTTGCTAAGTCATTACATGAGCCGAGTTAAGGGTAATAAACTTTGGCTCCCACAGCTATAAACATTCATTACATCTCCCCACTCAAGGGTCTGTATGACGTGGAGAAGTATGTGCTATGAGTGATAATAATCGAATACCCCGCCACCAGGTTTGAGTGAAACGCAGGCAGCGAAGTAAAGACTATTGTCGGGTCATTTGGGACTTGAGTGCACATTGTGTGAAAATGTGTAATGAATGCAGAAATGCAAAGGAAATAAGGAAATAATCAAAGATGATAAATTACAAAACATTGGAATCAGTTTCTCTATCCCTAGTGAAGTCGCCACTTTAGGCGGTGGAGTTTAGCGCACACCCAAGTGTTGGTGACCACGACACTATGCAAGCTCAGGGCCTGCTAGGAAATACAAGATGGGCTTTAGGGCCCATATTGGAGATGAAGTCGCCATTCGGATGAAAGCCATGACACACTTTATAGCAACTAGATCCCACGGAGGTACTTAGAAGCCGTCATCAGAGATCGAGTTCGGAAATTAGGTATGGGCTTTTGAATGCCCACCCAACCTTGTGGTTGGCCTCCATGTATGTTTTGTATTTTATTACCTTTTATTTTTTTATTATTTCCTTATTATTGGGTGGATTGCAAACGTTTCCAATTTTACAATTTAACCAAGTTTACACATTAGTCATTTTACATGCTTTATTGCCTTGCACTCGTTACAAATAAGAAAAAATATTACATACATCCATTCAAGACAATTAGGGAAATGATTAGGGATTACAATAACTTATACAATTACAATGATACTGAATCCAAATAAAACCTCTCAAGAACTAATTAATTCACTAAATGCTTAGTGAATGGAAATTACCATAGAAATCTACAACAAATAAAGGTTAGCTTCATCTCAAAATACATAATTTTATATGTAGAGGAAATAAATAAATTTCACATAAAACATATATGAATATTCATCTATACAGATTTATTACCTAAAAAAAACTTAACGTCAAGGCAATCATATGCGATATTGATGATATAAGGAAACATATACGTATCAGATTCTAAAAATAAACCAAAAAGCTACTAAAAACAAAGCAGATTTATGCAGGATTCTGGTGAGGAGGCGACGCCTCTTCGAAGAGTCGTCGCCTCCTAGATCCCTGTTTAGGAGGCGATCACCTTCTTGCAAGGGGGCAGCGTCTCTTCACCAGGAACTCGACGGCTCGCAGGTTACTTAAATCCTAAGTAAACCAAATTACATGCGATGCAAACATACATTTACCATTTGTAAGCATTCAATTTCGGGATGACTAGAGCATGAATGCGATAGAGGACCCGATGATGAAAATAGACTGTGAAATTAGATTTATTGGATTTGATTTATTGGTTTTAAACTAAATTGTAAATTATTTTTAGGAACTATTATTTTTATTTTAATTTTAATTATTTTAATTATTAATTTTTTTTATTTAAAATAGGTTTTAAAAAAAAAATTTAAGTTTTTCAAAAAAAAAAAAAAAGAAAGAAAGTGATGAATGGGCCGTGAGGCCCATTCATTCACAATTTCAAAAAAAATACACAAGATGGCCAGCCATCTTGCGTTTTTGGTTTTTACGATTTTTTTTTTTTGGAAATACAAATTTTCGATCGGAAATCTGTATTTCCGGTCGGAAATAGGATTTTTCCCTTTTTTTTTTTCCAAAATTTATTTATTTTATTTATTTATTATTTATTATTAGATTTTGATTTGGTTATTTTGATAAGTATTTTTATTTTGTTAGATAAATGTGTAGATAAAATTTATTTATTTTTTTTAGATAAATAATAAAATAATTTATTTGATTTTTATCCTGCAACCAGATTAGGGTTACATGATGGAGTCTTTATAAATACGTGATTTTCTTTTCACGTAGAGGAAGGGGGTTTTTCATTTTTCTTTTCTCTCCACCTCTTTCTGATTTTTAGCCGTCAACCAAAACACCCACTTTTCTTGATTTTTTTACGTACTTTTTTCAAGTTTTAGCCGTGAATCAGATCCAAATAAATCAAAATCACAGACAAACACAACCAAAGCCACAGGCTTTCATTAATGGTGATCATCTTCTGAGGGGAATCAATACTGCATCATCAAACTAGTT
>CATIWM010094723.1:0-10114 GCA_949671775.1 Mallotus repandus | reverse complement strand
TTTTATTATTTTTCCTTTACTTTTCGTTTGTTTGTCCTATGTTATTCGTTTATTTGTTTGATATTTTTTTCTTCATTTTAATTTTATTTCATTATTTTATTTTGTTTATTGACTATTTACTGATTTTTATTTGTTGTTTGTTTTTATGTTAATGGCCATGGTGGGAGTACCTAAACTGTGAAGTGATTTGACCCATGGAGAATCCATGAAGATCCATGGAATGCCATGGATAAACTTTTGTATCTTCACGTAGTTTTAGGTTTTATGAATTTTATTTTATTTTTTCTAATGGTATTTGTATTGTGTATTTATTTTTGATTTTGGGCATATAACTGTTATTGTACATAGGAATTGTAATAGCCCCAGTATAGGGAAAATAGTGGAATCTTTATTTTTCTATGCTTTAAAATGAATTAGTAAATTAGGTTTAATTTGGTAAAACCTAATAAAATCAATGGTGGCTGTAGTTAATTTAGGTTGCATGTAAATTAAATTAGGGTTAGAAATCACAGAATGTATGTTATTTGTTTTATTTTATTAGTTTGGGCTTCTTTTATGTTTTTTTATTTTATTTTATTTGTTTTGGGCCCCAAGCCCACGCTTAGTTTAAACTCATTAACAATAGGCTTTAAAAATATAATTGAACAAAATTAAAATAAATTAAATAAAAAATAGAGAGGGGTAGAAGATGATGATTTAATGGATGCAGTATTGATTGCTCCTCAGAGTTGATTTGATTCACCATTTGGAAATAGGTACTGCATATTTGATTTTCTTGATCTCAGGCTTATTGTGTTTCATAGAACTCTTTTTCTTTTGTAAAGGAACGTAAAGAATAGAGGGAGATTCTTTTTTTTTTTTTACGTCCAAAGCGTCTCTTTTTAGATCCAAGAAGAGAGAACCCCCTCTTAATAAAAAATACGAAGAATTTTTATAAACTCACAAAACCCCCTCCTATGATTTGAATCACTGGAGATAAAGATTTATTTATTTTTTAAAAAAAATAATACAAAAAGAAGCTGATAATGCATGATTATCATGATAAAAATAAATTATCTTTTATTTTTTTATTTTCAAAATATTCTTCCACCAATCAAAATTCACGAAAAAATAAAAAAATCAAAATCACTGCAATCGGCACTGTACAATTCCAACCGGATTTGTGTATTTCCGATTGAAAATGTGTAATTCCAATCGGTGACATTTTTTTAACTTTTAATTACAATATGACCCTTCAAAGAATTAAAAAACTTTATAATTGAGTCCTTAAAAAATGTTACAATTGAATCCTAAAAAAAATGCAATTAAGCCTTGAGATCTGAAATTCAAATACTGGAGACTTATTTGTAACAAATTTTCATCATTAGAGTCCTCTGTCATATCCACACTTGACTATCTCAAAATTGGGTGCTTACATAGAGGGTTTCTTGTACCTGGAGAGTCTCATCTCTCGCCTGATTGATGGTGTCACGAGGGATTTCATGATTGCTCCATCTACTCCTATTGTGGGTGCTTCTTCTTCTTCTGCCCATTAGGTATGTGTTGTTCCTCTTTTTTTGTGTTGGTGTTTATACTAACTGCTTTGATTCTCACTTCTTCTGCTTGTGTTTGACAGCCTCGTCTGAAGAGATCTCATGTTAGGAGTGGCATCGAGACTTCAAGTGATGCTGGAGCTACTGTTGATGCCCCTGTTGGGACTGCTCATATGGTCTCTGGAGTAGCTGCACTGCCACTACTCCCCATGGTTTAGGCACATAACATCCATGGTGAGGTGGTAGTCTAGGTGGTCCCTACATCCACTTAGCTTGTGGGCTTCATCCTTGAGGATGCTACTCATGTGAGTTTCTATTTGCTTATGTTGCTTTAATACTTCAAATTTGTTGCATGTTAATTGTTCTTTTTATAGGTTCCTTAAGATATAGCCATGTATTGGTACCAGTGCGCTTCAGGCATGATAAGTCACTATGTCCATTATTCTATGGAGGCTCATGTAAGTTTTTCACACTTTGGCTCATTTTCTTATTCTAATTATACAATGATATGTATATGTATGTTATGAATGCATATGTGCTAATGCATGTATGTTATGATGATCCAACTTGAGCATATGAGGCTGATGCAAGAGCGGGATGAGACCATCCATCATCAGGAGTTGGTACACACTAGGAGTGTACCTACTACTAGAGTGATATTCAGAGACTACGAGCCGAGCTGGAGGGGCTGAGGGTGCATGATTCTAGACCCAGTAGGAGAGGATCTTCAGATGTTAGCAATGATTATGATGATGTTAATGATAATGATGATGGTAAAGATGGGGTTGAGTCTTGATTTTCCTCCCATTTTGTGATCTGATTGTACTGATAGGAAATTTTGAACAGTTCTAAGATGTACTAACTGATTAACCATTTATGAGGCTTTTGATATTTTTTGATATTTACTGTGCTCTTCCCTTTCTGTTCTATTTGCTTACCATACCACCATAACAGATGCAGAAAGTTTACAGTAAAAATTAATGCAGTTACATCACAAAAAGATTTGAATTCTAAGATCTAAATTTTGTCTTTGTGATAGATATTGATTTAGGCATTTACTTCTTGACATGCGTAACTCTTGAAAATATTTTCCATTTATGCTGGATAACATTTATCATAAGCATAGTTGCACATAGAATATTTCAAAATTATAGTACCTCTGTCCTTAATTAGCCCTTTTGGGTTTTCTAATTAAGTATTTTACCTCTTATTTTTTGCTTTTTATTATTTTTATTTTTTATTCTTTTCTTCTTTTTTTCACAAATAGTATCATTTAATATGATCGACATTGACCCATTCAAAAAGCTCATTCCCATCGATGTCCATCAGCTTGATTGCTCCTTTTGAAAGGATAGTTTTAACCAAGTAAGGCCCTTCCCAATTAGGTCAAAACTTCCCTTTTGGATCAGGTAGATTTTGTTTTGCTTACCTCAATACCTAGTCTCAAACCTTGATGTCATGCTACTGTACTCTTTTGTCGAAAGCTCTAGTGATTCTTCTCTGATACAACTGAGTTTAATAAAGTGCTTTCAACCTCTCGTTGTCTATCAAGTCTAACTGTGCTAGCCTTTGTTCTACCCACTTCACCTCGGGTAAGTCTGCTTTGACTATGACTCTAAGGGATTTCATTTCCACTTTGATTAGAAGTGCAACTTCTATTTCATATACTAATAAGAAAGGAGTTACCCTCATGGATGTTCTCACTATAGTACGGTATCTCCAAAGAGCGAATCATAACTTGTTAGCCTGATCATGGTGAGTTTTAATTATCTTTGAGAGGATCTTTTTGATGTTCTTGTTCACAGCTTCTAATGCTCTATTGACTTGTGGTTTATAAGGTGATGACTTGTAGTGCTTTATTTTATACCTTTCAAGCACTGATTGTACTTCTCCTTGAAATTATAGCCCATTGTCTGAGATTAGGTGGTGAGGGATTCCATACCTACAGAACGTATTCCTCTCCAAACATTTAGCTACTTGTTTTGCCCCTAGTTTGCTATAAGATTCTACTTCTACCCACTTCATGAAGTAATCAATTACAACCAGGATGTATCAGTGCCCATTTGGATCTCTCCTATGATGTCGAGACCCCAAATTGAAAATGGCCAATGAGAAGACATGGTGTGTAATTTTGAGTGAGGCAAAGGGCTAATGTCCTCGTAAATTTGACGCTTGTGACATCTCTTGGTGAATTTTACACAATCCTCAACCATTGTCATCCCTTGTCTCATTATCTTCTTGGCTAGTGTTGTGCCATTCATATGCATTCAACAAACTTCTTTCTGAACATCTATCATCGCTTTCCTTGCTTTGTTCTCATTCAGACAGCAGAATTGCATCCCATCTGAAGTTCTTTTGTATAAGACACCTTAATGGAAGATGAATTTTGTTGATAGATTTCTGATGGATGTCTTGTCTTTCTCACTTGTATTTGTCAGGTATTCATGCTTGTCCAAATACTACTGAATATCATAAAATCAAGGCTTCTGGTCCACTGTAGCTTCCATTACCCTTGCGTTTTCCTATCATGGCTGGTTCAATTTTAGTAATATAAAAGGCTTCACAGGCATGGTTGTTGACCAATCCCAAACTAATGCTAACTATGCTAAGGTGTCTGCCATCTGATTGTGGTTTCTTGGTAAGTGAATAAATTTGCATTTCTAAGATAACTGTCACAACCGCTACAAATGCTTTAGATATGGCTTCAAATATAGCTCTTTTAGATCCCATTCATCAGTAACTTGATTGATTACCAGCATTAAGTCGCCCAATATTTCCACTTCTATGAGTTTCAAGGCTATCAGTGCTTCCATTCCCATCACACATGCTTCATATTCTGCTTCATTGTTCATAACCTAAAATGCTAGCTTCTTTGCTATGGGAATTACTTCATTTTATGGGGTTAATAGGAATACTCCTATTCCTACTCCAAACTGGTTTAATGCTCCGTTAAAGTATATGCGCCATCCTTGAACTTTAATTATTGTGGTAAGGTCATCTGAAAACTCAAGTTCTATCTCTTGATCATCCGAAGTAGGGTTTAGTGCTAGAAACTCAGCCACTACTCTTCCTTTGACTGCCTTCTTAGTCAGATTCTCAACATCAAATTCTGTTAGTAACACCAGCCACTTGGCTAGTTTCCCAACTAGTGAGGGTGCTTCAAACATGTGTCTCGTCGGGTCTAACTTTGAGACCACTTGGATTTTGTAAGATTGAAAGTAGTGCCTTAGTTTTCTCATGGCCCAAACCATTGCCAAACATATATGCTCAACCTGACTGTACTTTTTCTCATAGGGCAACATCTTCTTGCATAGGTAGTAAACTACGTGTTCAACCTATGCTTCTCCTTCCTGAGCTAGCATGGCTCCTATTACGCTGCCTTCAATTGCTAGGTACAGGATTAAAGGCTTTCCCATTTATAGAGGTCTCATAATTAGTGGATTCAAAAGATAGTCCTTGATTCTGTCAAAATCAATCTAGCATTATTCATTCCAAACCATAGGCTGATATTTTTTTAGTAGCTTGAATATCAATTTGCATACATCTGTTGGTCTGGCTATGAATCTGCTGATGAACTGCAACTTTCCTAAGAATCCTCGAATTTCCTTTTCAATTTTAAGCATTGGCATTTCCCAGATTGCTTTCACATTGTCTGGATCAAATTCAATTCCCCTCTGACTGACTATATGTCCTAGCATCTTCCCTAAAGTTACCCCAAATATGCATTAGGATTTAGTCTCAAATTGTACTTGTCTACCCATTGCATGAACTTGTCCAATGCGGCTGGATATTCTTCCTGAGTCTTTGACTTTTTTATCATGTCATCAATATAAACTTCAACCTCCTTATGTATCATTTCATGAAACATTACTATAGGTATGCACCTATGTTCTTTAAACCAAAAGGCATTACCTATTAGCATAGGGGGTATGCCCTAAAGGCCAATCACATATTTTGACATTGTAAATAATCCCAAATGGTAATAAAGAATATTCTTTTATCTAAAATTTTTATTTAATTGAATATTCACCCATTAGCATAATGTTAAATAAATCTATTATCAAGAGTTGATAATATGAGTGACAAATTTATTTAGTACATATACTATAAAAATGTTCGTAGTCGATAAATTAATATTTAGGTAATATTAATTTGACTATCACCTCTATCTACTTTCCTTGATTAGTATGTGATACTAATAGTGGGAGGTAGTGAGTCTCATGCTACTTGATATGATATATCAGAATAGACATGTGGATACTCATGTGATGGGTGGATCGAACATGATGTTAGATTAGTTATCGCAAGGATATTCATTTATAGTCAACGATCACAATCTAGGTCATAATGGTGCATATAGTACTTTGACCTGAGGTGACACGATCATCCACATTTAAGTGGCTAGGATTTATTACTACTTACATACTTGTGTTAATCACACATGGGTATATGGTATGTGGTGGCCCTAGTCGGTTAAATGTAGGGATGAGTGTTCGACCAAGATGGGATTCATTGCCTAGAGTAAATCAGGAAAAGATTCTATGCCATCTAAGTTTATTCTTGATGAATAAGTTCCTGGCCAGGACAAATATGACACAGTCTAAAACAGTTTCAGTACTAAAAGGTGTTTCTAGTATTTGTTATGTTTTATCAAGAATTAAACTTGAGATAAGGTCATATGATAAAGCTATTAGAGTTTGACTAAACCTTGACTCTAGGCTATATTAGGATCTTCTAATGAAGGGATTTGAGTGCATGACCATAGGGTTTATGTGAATCAATACATGCATTCATTTCTAATTAGGTAGTTGTAATATTGATGCCAGGGGTCACTCACAACTTATGAGAACTAATGTGCATAATTGGGATTTCCACATTTAGACTTGAAAGGAGTTTCAAATAATATCAAGTGTTGATATTATCTTCTCACTGCCAATTAGACATGAACCCAGTAAGTCAGACCTAAAAGAGTTTCACCAAACCATCAATATTAATCTAATAATTGATTAAAGAGTTTAATCAATTAATTAAGATTAATGGAATTCGATTTATGCTTTAAGCAATTACTCTATCATATCATGAAATCTAATTCCACCAAGGGTTTAATTATTAATTTATACTTAATTAATATGAGATATTAATTAGAGTATTCAATTAATAATTTATGTTGTTTCTTATTGGACTTGGATTAATGGCCCAAGTTATTTGGGCCTAGGCCCAAAAGAGTTTTTAACCAAAGATTAATCCAAGATGTTGAGAAAGCCCATGGACCTAATCCAAGCCCATTTGTAAAATAGGATTGGGCTTGGGCCAAGGGTTGGCCCAATTACCAAGCCCAACTCATTGTGAACATGACATGGTCAAAGTTTGTCATGTTAACCATGCATTATCAGTTTAGTGTATAATGTTGACCATGGACATGATTAGTATTAAGCTTGGCTTATTAGGCTTTTCATGTTAGGCACAGATTATCTTTTATGTGTATAAATTTAACTAAGGCAAAGATAAGGATTAGGTGACATAATTAAGTATAGAGAATGTATACAGACTTATACATGAGATGTATTAATTCTCTACATCATTCTTGGTGTGCTAGATAAGTATACAAGTTGTATACTTATCATTACAACTCATATGCATGTGATGCAAGAGATTATGTCATTTGGGCTTACTTTCTCCACCTATAAATATGTAACCTTGGAAATGTTCTAAAGGTTAGACAAAAAAAGACAATTTGAGAGTTTTGTATAGAGACACAAAAAGAGAGAAACAACATATACACAAAACAAACCCAAAATATACTTACAAGAGATTGAGTTAGTGCAAGACTTATAAGGGTCACTAAAGAGGAAACTTGCAACTAACTTAATCAAAGTAAGTAGGTGACTTAGTGAAGCTTTGGTGTTTCAAGCTAGAGGCCTAACACTTGGGAGACTAAGGCATATGATTCAAGGGTTGAACCTAACTACAGCAGAGCTGGTCGATACTATTGTGGTCTACATCAAACTTAAGAGTTTGTAAGTACTCATAAACTTAGAATTCCTAGTTTGTTGTTTACATGTTATTTTAATATTTAGCAATGTGTTAAATGTAAATTGGATCCTTAAGATAGGAATTCTTCATATGATGAAGGGTTACATAAAGCAAAATTTTAAAATTTTCCCTACTTAGGCTTGCGCTCACCACACATGTCTTTGATGCCTAAGTAGTATAACTGATTCCATCAAGTGGTATTAGAGCCCTTTTTTGCACTTTACACATGCTAAATTTATTGATAATTACAATTGTTGTGATTATACTTGATGTTAATTGCAAGTTATGTGGATTATTTTGTGTAAAAATTAGTTATAAATGGATTTTAAGGTGATCCCGGTCGGGAGCAATTCAATCCCGATCGGGAGTAGGTAAAAATGACTAAATCTACACAGATGTAGTTTTGGGCAGTACATATCCCGAGTGTATGTCCCGATTGGGACATTACTCGGGATCTCATGCCACGACCGGGACATAACACATCCTGATTGGGACCAGCTGTATATGAAAGGCTACTTTTGCACAGAACTAGTCCCAACCTATGTCTCGACCAGGACTACGCTCGGGACTAGCAATCTAACATGCAAAAGTTGCATTTTGATTGATTTTTTGCTTGCCACATATGCATGGAATGATCATGGACTTAGATTACATCCTTGGTTTTGTAATAATAATTACTTTTTATTATTTGCTATGTAATTAAGTGTTAATTATATAGAATTAGGATGTAATATTTGCCTTGGTATGCCAAGGATTAAATGTAATTCACAAGAGTTGTGACATGGAGCTTGAAGTGTTCAAGATGGTGATCTATGGAGATGGTGACAAGGAGTTTCATGCATGAAGGCTTTTCTTAGGCCTATGATCACAAGGCCCAAGGTGACATGGCCTAAGTTAATAAGGCCCATGGTCATAAGGCCTATGGTGACATGGCCTAAGGTGTCAAGGACCAAGATGATAAGACCCATAGTATATTCTAAGAGTTAGAATAGGCTTAGGAAAGGCCCATGATCACTCCATATTTGTGCATCCATCTAGCATCTTCTATGTATATATGTGATATATATGTTGTAACATGCTATTTATATTTTATGCCATATTATATATGTATGTGATATGTATATAAATTGGCTAATGTGCAAAGTGAGACCTTAAATAAAGACCCAATAAATCTTCTAACCCAAATTTAGGTCTAGGCTCTCCATTGGAGCAATAACTTGCATGGTTTTAGGATTATGTGCATCGGCTATGGATACATAGGGGTATACATAAAGCCTAAGAGATTCATATAGTGTTATTGTGAAGCATAAGATGTTGTGGGTGTATAAACATACTATATGCCAAGAATGGAAAATAGGCATACTTGAGGTATGTAGTGTTCAAGTCTCTATATTACATTGATCCAATGGTGTGGACCTAACCAATGCCAAAGACCAAGAATGGCAATGCTTACCTGAGGTCCATAACATTAGGAGTCTGATTAACAGAATCTCACATGAGATGTGATGGACAAGAGTTGTCCACTTAATGATAACAAATATTCCAAGAATGGCAATGTGGACCTGAGGGATATTAGTGACCCATTCAGAACTCCATTACCCACTAGAAATCCATCTAACAAGGGATTTCCGTTTCCTACTTTGGAAGTATAGGATTCGCCAAGTTAGTGGGAGACCATTATGATTAAAGACCAAATCTAATGGTAATTATAACAATGTCATATAACTAATAATCTTGTTACCTTTGCAAGAAACTTCATAATATGAAAAGGTGAGACTTTCTCTGGTCTAATTACTTCTAAATGTGGGGATAAGTGTTCGACCAACATGGGATTCATTGCCTGGAGCGAACTGGGAAAAGATCCTATGCCATCTAAGTTTGTTCTTGATGAATAAGTTCCTAGCCAGGACAAACATGACACAATCTGAAAGAGTTTCACTGCTAGAAAGTGTTTTTTGTATTTGTTATGTTTTATGAAGAATTAAACTTAAGATGAGGTCATATGATAAAGCTATTAGAGTTTGACTAAACCTTGACTCTAGGTTAGATTAGGATCTTCTAATGATGGGATTTGAGTGCATGGTAATTATGACCATAGGGTTCATGTGAGTCAATACATGCATTCATTTCTAATTGGGTAGTTGTGATATCGATGCTAAGGGATCACTCACAACTTATGAGAACTAAATGTGCATAATTGGGATTTTCACATTTAGACCTAAAAGGAGTTTCAAATAATATCAAGTGTTGATATTATCTTCTCATTACCAATCAGACATGAACCTAGTAAGTCAAACCTAAAAGAGTTTCACCAACCCATCAATATTAATCTAATAATTGATTAAAGAGTTTAATCAATTAATTAAGATGTATGGAATTGGATTTATGCTTTAAGCAATTATTCTAGCATATCATGAAATCTAATTCCACCAAGGGTTTAATTATTAATTTATACTTAAATAATATGAGATATTAATTAGAGTATTAAATTAATAATTTATGTTATTTCTTATTGGACTTGGATTAATGGCCCAAGTTGTTTGGGCCTA
>CATIWM010094710.1:0-18114 GCA_949671775.1 Mallotus repandus | reverse complement strand
TTTTTTTTTTTTTATTTGGGAGGAAAAAGAAAAAATTGAACTCTTCACCCATTGATATCTTGAAGAGAGTTAATACCAATGTTAATAATAATAACTATTGCAATAAATAAAATGGCAATTTAGCAAACTATTCTTATTTTTATTTTATTAGCTTACTTTTTGCTTTTTTATTGTTAAATGGTAATTTTTTTTAAATTGCTTGCATATATGACAGCATCATCAACTCAGTGATAAATAATAATTTATGTATAGGGTTGATAATTATTACATGTGACATTTAATTAAAGTTTATTAACTTTGATTTTTAGTTAAAGTATATTAAACATCAAATTTATGCGGAAGATTTCATAATTTTAAATTGTTAATTGAGTTCAATTAATTTTTCTTTTTATAAAAATAAATGCTAATGAATCAACACCACGATGGTATGCCATCTTAACAAATCCCATTTTAAATATGGGATAGTTTAATATAATTAGGGATGTAAATGAGTTAAGTTACTCGCAAACTATTCAAAGTTTGATTCGATAAAATTTCATTAAAACTTATATATTGAAGCTCATTTAATAAATGAGTCAAACTCAAACTATGTCAAACTCAACCCATAGATCTCACGAACAAGCTCGAACAAGAGTTCGTGAGCCGACTCATATTTTAATGTATTAATATTTTATTTTTAGATATATAATATATAAATTTTTGTTTATAGTAAATATAAAAAATAATTTAAAACTATATTATTATAATAAATTATAATTTTATAGTAACTTATTTGATTAATTTATTTAAAATTTTTTAATAAATAATTTTAATTTATAATTTGTATTTTTTAAATATCTTTTAACTTGTTTAGATTTTTTAAAACTCGCGAACAACTTGTAAATATCAAATAATATAATGAATTCAGTTCGCTTATAATGAATCAAACTCAAAATGGTTAAAACTCAACTCAGATGTGCTCGTTTAAACCCTTAAATATAATACGGGCCAGTTGTTTAAATTTCATTTTCCTAAAGTTTAGTGGACTACCTGTCGATGCGAGAATTGCCCAGCCAGTGAGTGGAAGCCCGATGATGAAGACTTAGAAGTGAACTGGACTCAATAAGGTCCAATTCAGCTCAGTTCTTTCTCCAAAGCCCATCAAGCCCAATCAGGCCTACAACTTGGCCCATTGATCAGATGAATCACCTTAGTATCATTAAAGCGAATGCCTTACTATTAAGGCAGTGCCTTAGTAACAAAAGCTTCAAAAAATAATAATGTTGGGGGGCTGTTGGCACGATCCCCAAGAAAATGAAAACTGTTGCTAACAATACTAAGCTAAAGGCAAGAATCATGAGTGGGGGAGTAATGGAGGGATTGTTGAGAGAGAGAGAGAGAGAGAGAGAGAAAGAGCAGGAGAGAAATGAGCTTAAAAAGGAAGGTGGGGGTTCTAAAAAAAGGGTTGGCAACATAGATAGAAAAACTAACGTGAAAAAAAAAGAGAAACAACTGAAGAAGACAGGAAAGAGAAGCAAGTTGAGGGCAAGGTGAAGTCAGGGCTAAGGAGAAAGAGTGTTGCTGAAGGTGGTCCATGGGGTCCAGATTTACAGAACCATCACAAAGTCTATAAGGACCAAAGACAGGAGTTGGAATTCATTGTTTAAACAGTAACCTTTTCTACTTCTTTTGAGATTATTTTCAATCCTTTTAAATTCAAACTATTGTGCGTTTGTTGTCAATATGTGGTTAATATTGTTTAAGTTTTTCGGTTATGTATTTTATAAAACTCTGCACATCTTAAGTTTTCAAAAATACAAATTTTGATTGAGTTAAGATAACTCATGTAATAGGACGACGCCTAATCGAGAAGGTGTCACCTCATTACAATAAGGCAACACCTTACAATTTAAAGGCGTCCACCTTATGTTCAGACATCTGTTTTCTTCTTGTGATGATATTTTAATGTCATGTATTTTATATATTTAATTATTCTTTTATTTAAATTCCTAAATTTTTGGGTAATCTCTATTTAGTCTTTACTGATTTTATTTTTTTATTATTTCATTTATTTGCGCATTTCTTATAAGTAGTTTATTATTGTTTTTTATTACTAAATTAAATATTTCTTTGTTTATTTATTTTTAAATTAATTGTGTTAAATTTGTTTTTTATCATGCATGATTTTGATGTTGTTTACATCTATTTGACATATTTTGTTTAATTTGTTGTTTTGATGTTTTTATGTGCCTGGATTATTATTTATTAGTTACTTAATTCTGATTTGATTTGTTATTATTTTAGTCATTAAAATATTGCCTTTTATTTAATTAGACCCTGTTATTCATTGATTTTTATTTTTTATTCATTACAGTTGTTTTATTCTATTTTGTTTTATTTTAAGAGATTAACTTGGTGCTTCTTTTGTAGGTTTCTTTTTTTATTTACTAACGTGTAGCCCGTTCAATGCGCGGACGATTAATTTTTGTAAATTTTTTTTGGTATATGAAATAATGCGATATATAATAATACGTAGAAATTATTTAATTTTTGTTAAATGTTTTGAAATTATTGAATCATGTCCATTAGCAAGAATGGAATTTTGTAAAGAGAGCATTTTGATATTGTATAAAATAAAAATGTTAATTGCATAGAAATGAATAAATATTTAATTTTTTTCTTAAAAATAATTACAAATTTCTAAGTCAAATAACATAACAAACGATTACGTAAAAAAAAAAAAAGACTTCGGCTCCACAATTTGATTCATCTCCATTTTGGATTTTTCAAAAACCACTTGATTACTCTTTGTTGCGTGATGTATACCCCTTTTCTTTTTCATTGCAACTTTCCTTTGCCATCTAGCTTTTTTAGAAGCTAAATTTCTCAAAACTCTTAAATGATCATGTTCATAATTAAAATAATTTGAACTTTACATTTCACCTCTGTCATAAACCGGAAATTAAAGTCATCGGTTTTTAATATTTGCATGTAAAATGAAAAAGTTCAACATATGATACTATGCTTCTTTACCCTTCTCGCTGCAGCACAGAACCTTGACCACGACGTTGTTACCTTCACAGAAGTATGTATGTCCTATTATGAGCGATTTTAATCTTATATGATGATTGTTATCTGTAAATTTGTTATGTTACTTACACAAGAAATATGTCTCCATGCAATGTTCAAGTCTTTCTGCAACCTTATTTTCTTCCCACCTTCAAATGGTCATAATCCACAAAATCATCACCTACAACACTTCAGTTTATTATCAACAACAATATTAGATTTTCATCAACATTTGATTTCAGTTTTTTATTACATAACACTTAAACAAATTCTCTCCAACGCTTTTAACTTTACAAACTCAAATAATATATTAACACAAAATTAAAACTACCCTATATCAAAACAGAAACACAAATGAACAACTCCAATGACAACGATATTACAACACTCAATTTGCACTTAGAATCTATAAGTGCTCTGACCTGAGCAAGAATTCAAAGGCTGAAACTGATATGAAATAAATGCTAATGAAGGAATATTCTATCAAAGAACTGATCCCCCCACTGAATTACATACATCTGTCTTCAAATCTCTACCTTCACTACAAAAATTGTGCTCTCCGTTACCTCTCACTTTTTCAGTAGCACTGCTTGGTACAAATGATACGACGTTGCAACCAATGCTTCACTACTTTTCATACCTTTGCTCCTTTTAAGTTTTTGAAGACCCTCCATTTTTCACTAAGTGTAACTTATGTAACTCAAATAAATTAAATACGCAGAAAATTAAAAGAAGCCAACATCATCATAATAATGCTACAACAATGAAGAACACCTATAAATCATTGAAAGTTCCATATGGCACTACATGACACTAATATCATGACTTGGGACAATTCTTACACTTAGTTTTTATATATTTATATAGATAGAGCTAATTAAACATCATTTTTAGGATTGAATTTGGGTGATAATTTGATCACTGTTTTGGTATATTTTAGTTTATAAGTTCTCCAATTTAGTTCTTGTTTTTTCATTTATTTTATTCTATTTGCTTATTCAATTTATTTTATTTACATGTTGGAAAGGATGTAACTCATTTCTCCTCTCCCATTTATTTGCATGTGCTTTTATTAGTTTATTTAGTTAGTTAATTATTTTTGTGATAAAAGGATGTAATTCTTTTCTCCTCCCCCCATTTCTTTGTGTGTGCTTTTTTATTCAGTTAGTTAATTACTTGTTTTATTTGTGTGATAAAAGTATATAATTCTTTTCTCCTCCCCCTATTTCTTTTGTGTGCGCATTTGCTTTAATTTTATTTGCTATTTTGTTGTAAATTTGTCATATTAGACTTATTTTACATGAAAATTGATTAACGCGCAAATTTGGACCTAATTCTAAAATTTGAAAATTATTTGGTGGTTAATTGCATTTCTTGCATGTAATTAAGGAAATAATTAAATAATTAAAGGTAATATGATACAAAATATAAACGGAGGCCAACCGCAAGATTATGTGAGCTTCCAAAAGCCCATACACAGTTTCCGAATCCAATTTCTAAAGACGACTTCTGGGGAACCTTCGTAGAATCCAGTTGCTATAAAAAATTTTACGGGTTTCATTCGGGTGACGACTCCATCTCCAACTTAGGCTTTAAACCTCTGTTGTATTTTCTAGTGGACTCTGAGCCCACATAGTGTCGTGGTTGCTGAAAATTTGGGCACACTAAATTCCACCGCCTACACTACCATTCTTTGGTTCTCTATATAGACCTTTGGACATGAAGACAACTCCTCAAGTCATGGAATTTTTGCAAATAAGCTAAGCTGAATTTTCTAAATCATCTTTTTCAGCAAAAGTTTCTAAATTAGCTATGGATGAAGATAGATGTCGTACGTAATTGTGAATATTTTATTTTAATATTTAATTTTAGAGTTATGATCTAAAAATGTTAATTTTGATAGCTATTGTTTTTAATGTTCAATTATTTAAGTTTATTAAATAATTTTTAAGATATATGTATTTTATAAATATATATTGTTATTTAGATATATTTTAAATTCATTTAAGAAAAATATTATAAATAAAATAAGAATTTACACTAAATTATTTTAAAAAGTACGTATATAATAAAATTTTGGATTAAATTGAATAGTTTAAAAAGTTATAAATATATTTTAAGAAATTGATTTTACGTGGATGAACATTCGCAACGTGTATTTGGATTGCCACTGTTTACGGCATCTATTTTCGTTTGGAAAATAAAGTTGGGTTGGCGGCTCCATTAGATATGGATTGGACCCGTTGATGTACAAGCTTGGGAAAGAAGCGGGAAATTCGAAAAAAAAACAAAAAGGGCAAAGGTGCATTTTTGCTCTTAATGTTTTGTCCGATGTCCACATATGCTCTTTATGCATTTTGTGGACCAATTAAGCACAAAACTTATGAAAACCTGTGATTACGGTTATTAATTTCAAAATAAATGTCTGTCATCTTTGAATTGAGATAACTTTCTTTATCATGAAGATGGGATCCGCTTATTCTATTAATCAAACTCATTATTTTTTAAACAACATCTCCTTTTTTTAATGCTTATTTTTCTAGAGGATTAATACTCTCTATTTTTCGGCAATAAAATTACTTGCATAGCTGCTTAACTAACACAAGATTTTAATAAAGCCATATATCATTTTTACTTGTTCATTTTTAGCTTGAAGTTTTGCCATTTCTCATCTGTGGTGTCGGTAGCTTGAAGGTTTTTCTCTTTCATTTTCATGTTCACCTGATCTCCTGAGAGAATATAATAAAAGAGTAAGAGTAAGATATGTTTTTAACTCTCTAACTCACCACCAAAACAAAAGGAGATGGAGATAGAGAATAATGGAGAAAAAAATAAATTTATAACTGCCTTTAAATAAAATTCCTTCATTCTACTTTCCTTCAATTTTTGTTTGTCTTTAATAATAAATAACTAATAATAATTTATACAAATAAAAAGCTCTTCACTTTTCTCTCTCAGTCTCTCTGTGTTTTAAACTTTTTAGTTCATTTCTTTAATCAAAGAAAAACAAAATAAATTATGGGTTGTTCATGGGTTTGGCTTATTTGGATTGGATGTTATTAATTTAGTGATGATCTAATGTTGTTAGTTTTTAAAATTTTGGTGCCAGTAGTTGTTGATAAACTATAGAACAGAGAAAGAAAGCTGTATATATTTTCTATGTCTTGTACAAAGATTACAACACCATTATATACAACAATACTTAAGTCTATATATAGCAAACCTAGATAATCAAGGAATACAAATAAGTAATATACAATATGAATCCCAAAATATTAGGAGAGATTTTCTTCCTTAATTGTGGGCAAGATCTTCTCTAATTGACATCCCCCCTAGAATTGATGATAGTTGTCAACAAGAATCAATTTTCTCACAACATACTCATGGCAAGCAAAGGACATAGGTTTAGTGAACAAATCTGCAATTTGATCATGGGATGAGACATGAACAAGGCATAAAACTTTATCTTAAACTAATTCACGAAGGTAATGGCAATCAACTTCAATGTGTTTGGTCCGCTTATGATGAATTGGATTGGTGGCAATGCTAATAGCGCTAATATTATCACCAAACAAAGGAATAGATGTATGATCACCAGTAACACCAAAGTTAAGGAGAAGTCACCAAAGCCATACAAGTTCAAAACTCACAGAAGACATAGATCGATACTCAGCCTCAGTAGAAGATTTGGAAACCTTTCTTGCTTCTCACATTTCCATAAAATGGGTGAAGCACCTAGAAAAACACACAAACCTATTATAGAATGACGAGTGTCAACACACCTTGCATAGTCAGCATCAAAATATGCTTTAAGAGTAAGAGGTGTATTGGAAGAAAAGAAAAGACCATGGTCACAAGTGCCCTTAAGTTAGTGAATGATTCGATGAAGTGCTAAAAGATGAGGACGTCGAGGCTGAGAAACAACTTGACTGACAACCTGAACAGCAAAAGAGATATTAGGACGTGTGATGGTGAGATAAATAAGGCTACCCACCAGGCGCTAGTACAAAGTAGGATCAGAAATAAGTGCACCATCATCACGTTTTAATTTCAAATTTTATTCCATCGGAGTCGAACAAACTTTATTATCAGTCAAATTGGATAACTTGAGGAGATCCTTAATGTACTTGCATTGTGTAAGAAAGAGGCCGTTAAAGGAGGATGACACTTCTATACCTAGAAAATAAGTAAGAATCTCAAGATCATTCATACGAAGGGAATCATGAAGAAAATTTTTAAACTCAATAGTTCCTTGTTGATAACTACCTGTGATAACCATATCATCCACATAAAGAAGCAAAACAACAATGTCATGAGAAGAGCGACGAGTGAATAGAGATGGATCATTAGAACTTTGCTGAAAACCAACTGAATATATAGTGGAGTAAAACTTTTCAAACCGTGATCGAGGTTCTTGTTTGGGACCATATAGAGATCAATTAAGTTTGCACACCACATTAGAATCACCAAGAGAATAACAAGGGGAACACGCCATATAAATAATTTCCTTCAAATGACTATGAAGGAAATCATTTTTTACATCCAATTGATACAATGGTCAATGTTGACAAGATGCAATTGCAAGAAGAGTTCTGATTAGAGTCATTTTTGCAACTGGAGCAAATGTTTCTTCGTAATTAATCCCATATTCCTATTTTTACCAGTCTAGAGTACCATAAGGCTTAACTTTAATAGTATAGACCCATTTTCTCCCTATGACAGAAGTAATAGATTGTCGTGGGACTAAATCCTAAGTATGAATCTCTGTCAATGCCTTAAGTTCCTCATCCATAGCCTTTTTCCAACATGCTTGCTCCATTGACTGTTTATAAGTAGAAGGAATATGGACAGAATTGAGGTTAGTAAAAAGAGTTAAACGATTAGGTGGTTTACTAAAATTGACACGAGTGGATCATTTTAAAGGAGGCAAAGTCGATGGTGGTGCAGTACTTGGGACACTAGTGGAAGGACCTTCAAGCTCGGGATCAAGAAGAGGCACAACGGGTGAGTCAGAAACAACACTAGATGAACTAAAAAATGAAGGATCCAAAAATTATACAATATGGAAATGGTAGAATTTGGAAGCAATGCACTTGAAGGTGAGGCATAAAAATACAAGTTCCAAAAAAATGACATTACAAGACACATGTAGGCGATCAAGCTGAGGATCATAATAAATGTAACCTTTTTGTTTATTGCTATACCCAATAAAAACACATTTAGCAGCCTTAGCAGATAATTTGTGTCGTTCATGGGGTGGAAGGAAAACAAAACAAACACAACCAAAAACACGAAGATGCATGTAATTTGGTGATTTATGAAAAAGAAAAAAGAATGGAGATTGATTGCCGAGTATAGGAGTAGTCTGCCTGTTTATAAGATAAACAATAGTATGTATAGCCTCTACCCAAAAATGAGATGGAACACAAGACTACAGTAAAAGAGTTCTAGTAATATCCACAACATGGCGATTGTTACGATCCACCACCCCATTTTGTTCGAGAGTCACAGGGCAAGATTGTTGAGCTAAAATACCTTTTTCAGTGAAGAATTGAACAAGTTCAGATGCACAAAACTCTCCACCAAGATTAGATCAAAAAAAATTTATTGTCTTCCTAAACTATGTTTCTATCATAGTGACAAAATGTTTTGGCAACATTGGCTAATTCAGATTTAGCATGTAAAAAATATACCCAAGTATAACATGTAAAATTATCAATAAATAGAACAAAATATTTATAACCAAGTCTAGATAAAATTGGTGAAGGTCCCCACAAAATCACAATGAATAAGATCAAAAGGTGCATAAACTTTAGTAGTATTAGAAACAAAAGGTAATTTAGCAAATCTGCTAAGAACACAAGTTTGACAATGTCTAAAAACATTATTTTTGTCATTCAATCTATCTAGGAAAATCTGAGATGTGAACATATATTCTAACCTACTTGTATTTGGGTGACCCAAACGACGATGCCATTGATCCCAAGTGTTTTTCTCAAGTGAAGCAGATGGGGTGATGGTAAGATAAAATGGAGAATTTTCTTTCGGATCAAGATCAAGGTGAAACAAATGCCCATATTTATGCCCTTTCATGATCACTGACCTCGTTTGAAGGTCTTGCACATCTCAACCACTAGGTGAAAAATTGACTGAACAATTATGATTGGTTAGTTGTCCAACAGAAATCAAATTGGCTATCAATCGAGGAACATAAAAGGTGTTATGAAGCCAAATGGATTTTGGAGAATTATTTGACAAGCGAGTAGTTTCAATTCCTTGAATTAGTAATTTTCTACCATTTGTGGCAGTGACAAATTAATTTAAGGAACAAGGTTTTAGATCAGCAAACACATGTTTTTGATTAGTCATATGATTAAAGGTGGCTAAATTGAGAAACCAAGGATTTGATTTATTTCATGTACCTGATATCCTAGCAACAAAAAAACTGAAGAAATAACACCTAGAAGTGTTGACTTCATGCAGTCTTGAATAATTTTTGTACGGCTTGTGGTATGAGAGACAGTGCATTTGCTACCATTTGATCACAACTTACAGTAACATAGGCTGGTTGACTTTGCTTATTCTTTAAAATTCTACACTCCAAAATAACATGGCATGGTTTCTTATAATAGTTGCATATATTCTGCTTACGACAATGAGATTGCACATGCCTGAGTTCTTTGCAATAGTTACACCGAATAACTTCTTTGTTTCCATTCCTTTGTTTTGATTGATATTTGCTATGTGAAGCAAGAAATACAAAATCAACAATATTATTTTTTGTGTCTAGTTGAGCTTGAGTTTTCAGGTGTGTTTCATCACGAATAAGTTCACCCAAAACAAATTCTATATTTAGATCCCTGCGATTGATCAAAGTACCCCATGCTGTCTCAAATTCAGGTTGAAGCTTCATGAGAAATTGCATCACTCTTTCGCGATCTAGTTCTTTCTTTACTTTAGCGTATGCAGTAGGTGAGATTGTTGAAGAAGAGACCATGTCTTGTTCTGTCCACAACTTTAGCATTGGATAGAAACTGCAAATATCTCTATCCTCTTGGCTGATATTTGCTATTTCATATTCAAGTTCAAATTGTCTTGACTGATTCACCTGAGAATAAATCCCATTAAGATGATCCCATATATCAGCAGCGGTTTTAAAAGATCGAAGCCTTAGAGCAATGTTAGGTTCAACCAAATTGAGTATCCAAGTGATAATATGTGCATTCTTTGTTTTCCAATTGCTCTTCACCTTCTCATCAGCTTCTTCTTTTTCAGAGGCATCAAGAATTCTAGATAAACCTTTTCCTTCAACAAAAATTCTAAAATGGAACTCCTAAAGTGCAAAATTTCTGCCATTAAATTTGGTAGATATCATTTCGAATTCGTTTGTATCCATGATGAACGATCACAATAATTCAAGCTAGAGTAGATCCTCTAAAGGATAGTCACAAGGAATAAAGAAATAAATATTCTCAAAAGAATGTAAACTAGAACGTAAAAGATTTTCTTAAAGCTCTGATACCATGATAAACTATGGAACAGAGAAAGAAAGCTATATGTATTTTCTGTGTCTTGTACAAAGGTTACAACACCATTATATACAATAATACTTAAGTCTATATATGGCAAACCTAGCTAATCAAGGAATACAAATAAGTAATATACAATATGAATCCCAAAATATTAGGAGAGATTTTCTTCCTTAATTGTGGACAAGATCTTCTATGTTTGACAGTTGTATGGCCATCTTCAAATACCTGGTGGCTATGATTGTTTTTTTTTCAAAGACCTTTAATAATTAGAAATATTAAAACAAAATTATCATGTGTGCAACCTGCGTGATAAAATGCCAAAGAGAACTTATATATCCAAACGTGCAATACCATAGTGTTTACGTGCATGTTTATGGAATCCATGCATGTTTTCTTGGATTCCTTTCTCCTCCATAATAACTGTGCAATACCATACTATAATGTGATGTTAATAACTATACAAAAATTACCATGCTTTATAATTATGATCATTTATAGTATTTGTTGTAATTTGTATTGATGTTTACACTATTATTTTGGTTTTAATTTATATCCACTCATGTTATTTTCTAAATATTATTTTAATAATTATCTAATTTTTGATAAAAAGTTTTAGATATCAAATACAACTATAATAGCAATTTTAATAGATTGGTGAGTTTTATGCTAAAATATTATTTTCTTAGAAGTGAGAATACTAATCACAAATTTTTATTTATTTATTTTATAATTATAATTATATTATATCTTTTTATACAAATTATAATATCTAGTTTATTTTTTCATTTGTCTTGTTTTATGAATAAACTATAAATATTTTTAGGTTTTTAGTGAAGTTAAATAAAAAATAAGTAGAGAGAAAGAGAAAAACGTAAAAGAAAAGCATGACAGGAAGTATGAGGTCCGTATCCTTTTATAAATCAAGCCACCTCAGCTTAAAGATAAGAGCATCTCTAATACACTTTTTATTTCACCTAAACTCTTTATTATAAAGAGTGATTGTAAAAAATAGGACTCCAATCCACTCTCTATGTCTAAATTATAGTTTAGTGAGTGAGTTTGGCTCTCTACATGATTTACTCTTTATCTCACTCTTTATACAAAGGTTAATTAATACACCTCTATTTTCTATACATATCCTTGTTTTCTATTGGCTTCTTTTATTACCTAAAATTTTTTTCTCTTTCTTTCCACAATATTCAAAAATTAAAATTAAATGCTTATAGGATAAAACAAAATAAAGAGTGCATTGGACTTAAATAAAATTGTTTACTCTTTATATTGAAAGATTCTTTAAGATGCTCTTTATTATCTAGAATATGCTCTTTATTTTAAAGAGTATCATTGGAGATGCTCTAATAATTGCTTATTTTGAAATGTGTACACCCACATGGATGAGTTGGTGAGAGACTCTTCCAGCTTAACTAGAGGAGAATTGATGGTGTAATTTTCTATTAGAAAAAGAAAAAAGAATGGTATGATTTACGGTGTTGGTATGCTGAATGGATGTCTCCTGCCCACTATATTTATGCAAAATGGATGTGTCTTTGCAGCAGAATTTGAACTCTATTTTAGAATGATCTTCTAGAAAAGTAATACTATATATATTTTTTGAACACCCTTCGGGATCCGTAAAATGAATATCGTGTACGAAGGGGCTTAAATTATAAATTTTTAGAATTTTTGTGCTTAAATGGCCTAAACAAAAATAGAGTTGATGGTGACATATCAACAAAACTTCACATATTGAATGGTATAATTTTCTGTTAAAAAAAAAGAATGGTATGATTTACGGTGTTGGTATGCTAACTTGATGTCCCCTGCCCACTATATTTTCGCAAAATGGATGGGTGTTTGAGGCAGAATTCAAACTCTGTTTCAGAATGATCTTCCAAAAAAGTAATACTATATATATTTTTTAAACAACTAGTAGAGATAGTTATCCAACACTATAAGAGAGGGGACGAGGGATTTGAACTCTACTTTTCTCAAAAGAATGTACACAATTTTTACCGCTTGAACTACACATGAAGGGTAAAGAAACTATATATATATATGTGTGTGTGTGGGTGTGGGTGTTATATAAGAATAGAGTATGATTAAAAAAGAGAGTAAATTCGCAACACAATGAATTAATTATGTGACACTGGATAATGAGATTAATAAATCAAATACCAAAAAAAAGGAAAAAGATCTGAATGGTTATGATAATTCAATGCTGTGTGAAACTGACACAAATGAGTTCTAACGAGTGTGCATGAGCAATACAGATGTTGAAGAACCTGATAAAGATGTAGTGAACTAGGAGGAATCGGTAGTGTGGCTTGAATATCAGTTTCGACTTTCTTTAATATCCAAAGCCAAGTACAGTGATGAAGGAGGCGGTGGAGAAGGTAAAGATGCAGGTTCAGGCATCTTCGAAGGAAGAAGAGGCAATGGAGCATTAAAATTAAGGACTTGAATTGCTTGCCTTATTAAGGGTCTAGAATTTGGATTTGGATGAGCACACCATAGCCCAACAATCATTAAACATTTCATTTGTTGTTCGTTAAAATCTCCATTCAGTCTTGGATCAGCTGCTTCCTTTAAATTTCCTTTCCTATAAGGTCTCCAAACCCATTGTGTTATAAATTGATTCTCAATAGTTTTATGGTTAATGGGTTTTGTTCCACAAGCTATCTCCAGAGCAACAATACCAAAACTATAGACTTCTGATTCCCTGCTAGCCTTGCCTATGAAGACACATTCTGTGTTGGTTTGTAAAATTCCCACATCGAGAATTTGAGAAAAAAAGAGGAGTCTTTAATTATAAATAGACTCCTGCCCCTTTTAGTTTTCCTCATCCCAAAATTGCCTCCTCTTCTCATATATTGGCAAGTAATTTTTTCTCTCTCTTTTGTAATATTTTCTCAATTATTGAAATATTATTTTAGTAGTGTCCGATGACGTAGGCATAACTGGCCGAACCTCGTTAAATTTTGGTGTTCTCTTTTATGTTTATTTAATAGCTATTGTCAGGCATAGTTACTGTTAATTATTGTGCTATTAAAATTATTTGTCTTGATAGATTCTGTCTGAGTGTAGTTTTTAAGGAGGCATTGTGACCCCACCACTCTTTCCTTGGGAATTTACCTTGGGGTGATTTTTAGTACAATCATTTTCACTCTAGTCATCCATGCAATAGTTCTCAAGGTGAATTTATTATTGATGAAAATTAACTCGAATTCCACAACAATTGGTATCAGAGCTCTTGGTTTATTTCAGTATGCTCTGTGGTAGCGGCTTAAACTGATCTTCCACATCAGGAAAAATTTCCTTAGGCTAATTGGCAATCCGCATTGATAGCTATTAAATAGAATTTGTAGCAGAAATGGTAGACAACACAAAAGAATCCACATCGACGTCAACAACTTCTTCATCTTCAATTTTTGGAAGAACTGCTGTGACAAATGCTAGATTTGCAGTGGAGATTTTTGATGGCACCGACTATTTCGGCATGTGGCAAAGTGAGGTTTTAGATGCTCTTTTTCAGCAAGGTCTAGACATCGCCATTGAAGCAAAGAAACCAGATGATGTTGGGGAAAAAGAATGGAAGATCAATAGATTGGCATGTGGTACCATTCGATCGTGTCTTTCTAGAGAGTAGAACTATGCATTTTCTAAGGAAACTTGTGCAAGTAAATTATGGAAGGCATTGGAAGATAAATTTTTGAAGAAAAGCAGTCAGAACAAACTTTACATGAAAAAGAGATTATTCCGCTTCAACTATATTCCAGGTACCCCTATGAATTATCACATTACTAGCTTTAATCAGCTAGTGACTCATCTGTTGAATATGGACATGACTTTTAAAGAAGAAGATCTAGTTCTGATGTTGATGGGATCACTTCCTGATGAGTTTGAGTATCTTCAAACTACTCTACTTTATAGGAAGGTTGATGTGTCTCTCAGTGAAGTAACTGCTGCCTTGTATAGTTACGTATTAAGAAAGAAAGAAAAGTAAGAAAACACAAGTGTAGAAGCAGAAGCTTTTGTTGTTAGAGGTCGTTCGTTGAGTTAGAATAAGGGAAGGAGAGGGACATTGAAGTAAAAGTCCAAACTGAGCAAAGATCAACGTGCCTTTTGTCGAGAAAAAGGGCACTGGAAGAAAGATTGTCCCAAGCTAAAGAATAAAGGCAAACCTGAAAGGGGAAAGGCTGTCAAATGTAGCTGAGTGCGATGATGCAGATTCAGCTCTCTCAATTGCTGCTACACCATCAACCAGTTGTTCTAGTTCATGGTTGTTAGATTCAGCTTATAGCCACCATATGACCCCCAATAGAGAATTGTTCTTTGATTTTAAAGCACGAAAAGGTGGAGTTGTCTATGCAGTAAATAATGCCCCTCTTGACACTTGTGGGATTGGTTCAATTTGTTTGAGGAATCAGGATGGATCAATCAGAACCTTAACATCTCTATGGGATTATGTGTTCATTATGTGCCAGATTTGATGAGGAATCTTATCTCTATGGGAACCTTAGAGTCAAAAGGTTTCGAAGTAAGGGCGAAAGATGGAATTATGAAGATCATCTCTAGTACACTTGTGATAATGAAGGGAATTCAAAAAAGAAATAATGTGTATTACTTTTTGGGTAGTACAATTGTTAGGGCAACAACAGTGACAGCTTCTACTGATGATCTGGGGACAAAAGCAACCAAGTTATGACATATGCACTTAGGGCATGCTGGAGAAAAATCCTTGAAATTGCTGATGCATCAAGGATTATTAAAAGGAACTCGGGCTTGCAATTTAGATTTTTGTGAGCATTGTATCAAAGGGAAGAAAACAAGGGTGAAATTTAGAACAATAATCCATAATATTGAGGGTATTTTGGATTATGTTCATTCAGATGTGTGGGGGCCTTCTAAGACAACTTCGTTAGGAGGAAACCACTATTATGTCACCTTTGTTGATAATTTTTTTCGGAGAGTTTGGGTGTATACAATGAAGACGAAGGATGAGGTGCTAGAAATTTTCCTTAAATTGAAAAAGATGGTGGAGACTCAAATAGGCAGAAAAGTCAAATGTCTCCGTACAGACAATGATAGAGAATTAAAAAATGATCCATTTTTGAAAGTCTGTGAAGATGAAGGTATTGTCAAACACTTCACCGTCAGAAATACACCACAATAAAATGGGGTGGTGGCAGAGTGTATGAACCGGACATTGTTGGAGAGGGTTTGGTGTATGTTGTCCAGTGTTGGGTTAGGCAAAAAATTTTAGGCTGAGGCTGTAGTATATGCTTATCACCTTATCAACCGTTTACCATCAACTGTTATTGGTGATAAAATGCCATTAGAGAAATGGTTTGGAAAACCTGCTATAGATTATGATTCCTTACATATGTTTGGTTCTTCTGCATACTACCAAGTTAAGGATTCAAAACTAGATCCAAGAGCAAAAAAGGCGATCTTTATAGGGATCACCTCTGGTGTGAAAGGCTATCATCATTGGTGTCTAGAAACAAAGAAAGTAATCTTTAGCGGGGATGTTAACTTTGATGAATCTACTATGTTGAGAAAGGTGACTTCAGAAAAAATGGAGCAGACAAATGGTGCTCCCAAACAAGTGGAGTTTAATCGCACCAGAATTGTCCCAACTAATAAAGAAATTGATGATGACTCTCCTATCATAGACGAAGGGTCAAATGGAGAATAGGTTCAGACCCAAGAACCTCCACAACAACAAGAATCAATTGCACAAAGAAAGGGAAAGAGGACCATTAGACAACCTGCTCGCTCTACTAATATGGTCACTTCTGTATCACCAATTACAATTGATGACATTCCTGCCACTTTTAATGAAGCAGCTCAAAGTTCAAAATAGAAAAAGTAGAGGATCGCCATGAATTATGAAATGCAGTCCCTTCAAAAGAATCAAACATGGAAACTAGCTAGTCTTCTGAAGGGAAAGAAGGCAATTGGATGCAAATTGGAATATGCAAAGAAAGATTGATTTCCTAACAAGGATAATGTTCACTACAAAGCAAGATTGGTGGCTAAAGGCTACGCTCAGACGGAGGGAGTTAATTATAATAAAGTATTTTCTCCAGTTGTAAAGCATTCCTCCATCAAAATTTTGTTGGCTTTGGTAGCACAGTTGGATTTGGATCTAGTTCAGATAGACGTAAAAACTGCATTTTTATATGGAGACTTAGAGGAGGAAATCTATATGACTCAGCCAGATGGATTCAAAGTTGCTAAAAAAGAAAAGATGGTATACAAATTGGAAAAATCGATGTATGGATTGAAGCAATCCTCGAGGTAGTGGTACAAGCGATTTGACAAATTTATGATAAGGCAAAAGTACACAATAAGCAAATATGATCATTGTGTGTATTTGTGTAAGCTACAAGATAGATCCTATATATATCTTCTTCTTTATGTTGATGATATGCTGATAGCTTCCAGGAGTCAGATAGAAATTAAGAAATTGAAGACTCAATTGAACAGGGAGTTTGAGATGAAGGATCTCGATGAAGTAAAGAAGATTTTTGGCATGGAGATATCTAGAGATAGGAAATTAGGGAGATTTGTTTATCTCAGAAAGAATATCTGAGAAAGGTACTAAAACGTTTTAGCATGAATGAAAAGTCAAAACCAGTTAGTACACCACTTGCTCCTCATTTCAAGCTTAGTGCATCCATGTCACCAAAGAATGATGCAGAACGGGAATACATGACAAAAGTACCGTACGCAAGTGTTGTTGGTAGCTTGATGTATGCAATGGTGTGTACGAGGCCTGATATTTCACAGGCAGTTGGGGTTGTGAGCAGGTATATGCATGATCCTGGAAAGGAGCATTGGCAAGCTGTGAAATGCATTCTACGGTATATTTTGAACACTGTAGATGTTGGTTTGATATTTCAGCAGGATAAGAACGACGGTCAGTGTGTAGTTGGGTATTGTGATTCTGACTATGCTGGTGATTTGGACAAGCATCAGTCAACTACTAGTTATGTGTTTACTTTTACAAAAGCACCAGTCAGTTGGAAGTCCACCTTACAGTCAACAGTTCTTTGTCTACTACAGAGGTAGAGTATATGGCAATTACAGAGGCTGTGAAAGAGGCAATTTGGCTTCAAGGGTTGTTTGGTGAACTGGGAATGGAGCATAAGCACATCAAAGTGCATTGTGACAGTCAGAGTGCTATTCATTTAGCAAAGAACCAGGTTTATCATGCAAGGATGAAGCACATCGATGTTCGATATCACTTTGTATATGAGATTCTAGAAAAAGGTGGAGTCATAATCCAAAAGATTCGGACCACTGAGAATCCTGCTGATATGTTGACAAAAGTGGTAACTGCGGTCAATTTTAAATATTGTTTAGACTTGGTCAATATTGTTGAAAATTGAAAGCTGGAATTTACAGACACTACTGAAATTTGGATTTGTGAGAGAATTGTGTGGAATTTTGCCAAGGTGAAGATTTGTTGGTTTTTTTGGCAAAATTGTTAATCCTACATTGTTTAGTTATTAAGAGGAGGGGAAAG
>CATIWM010094700.1:0-13973 GCA_949671775.1 Mallotus repandus | reverse complement strand
AAATCAACACTATACGACCGAGTATAGTGCATTTTCCAATTCAACGCTATACGACCGAGTATAGTGTATATCAACGCTACACGACCGAGTGTAGTGTCTTTTTCAAATCATCACTATACGACCGAGTGTAGTGCATTTCCAAATCAACACTATACGACCGAGTATAGTGTACTTTCCAAATCAACACTATACGACCGAGTATAGTGTATTTCAACACTATACGTCCGAGTGTAGTGTATTCTCAAATCAACACTACACGACCGAGTGTGGTGTCTTTTCCAATTTAACACTATACGACCTAGTATAGTGTATCTCAACACTATACGACGTCTCTTCAAAGAGATGTTTACAATGCATGTAATTTGGTTTACTTTGGATTTAAATAACCTACAAGCCATCGAGTTCCTGGTGGAGAGGCGACGTCTCTTCAAAGAGATGTCACCCCTTTACAAGGAGGCAATCACTTCCTAAACAGGAATCCATAAGGCAACGCCTCCTTAAAGAGGTGCCGCCTAATTACCAGAAACCCGCCTAATCCAGCTTCTATTTTAGTATCTTTCAGTTTACTTTCAGTATCCAATATGTATATGTTGCCATATCTTCAATATTGGATATGATTGCCATGATATTAGGTTTGTTTGAGTAACCAATCTATGTTTAGATGAATATTCATGTTTATTTTATTTATTTCCTTTACATATAAAGCTGTTTATTTCAAGATGAAGCTAACCTTTGTTTGTTGTAGGTTTTTTGGTGATTTCTAATCACTAAGTAATTAGTGAATTAATTACTTCTTGAGAGGTTTTATTTGTATTTAGTATCATTGTAATTGTATAAGTTATTGTAATCCTTAATCCTTTTCCCGATTGTCTTGAATGGATGTTTTAATATTTGTTCTTATTTGTAATAAGCGCAAGGTAATGAAGCATGCAAAATGATTAACGTGTAAACTTTGACTCAATTGTAAAATTGGAAGTGCTTGCAATCCGTCCAATAATAAGGAAATAATAAAAAAATCAAAGGTAATAAAATACAAAACACACACGGAGGCCAACCCTAAGGTTGGGTGGGCATTCTAAAGCCCATACCCAGTTTCTGAACTCGTTCTTTGATGATGGCTACTGGGAACCCTAGTGGAATCCAGTTACTATAAAGTGTGTCCCAGCTTTTATTTGGGTGGTGACTCCCTCTCTGATATGGGCCACTAGCCCATTTTATATTTTCTAGCAGGCCCTGAGCTTGAACAATGTCGTGGTGGCCAAACACTTGGGTGCGCGACTAACCCCACCGCCTACAGTGGCAACTCTACTAGGGATAGAGAAACTGATTCCAGTGTTTTGTAATTTATTATCTTTGATTATTTCCATACTTCCTTTGCATTTTCTTGCATTCATAACATATTTCACCCAATGAGCACACAAGTCCTAAATAACCCAACAGTAATCTTTGCTTCATTGCCTGTGTTTCACTCAAACCTGGTGATGAAGTATTTGATTATTGTCACTTACAACATGTACTATCCATGTCACACGGATCCTTGAGTGGGGAGATGCAAATGGATGTATATAGTTGTGGCATAACTTATTACCCTTGACTCAACACAGGTAATGACTTAGCAATGTCCACTAAGGTTTTTTCCAACTGCACGCATTTTATGCCATATAGCAATTCTTGCAATAAAATCCAAGCCCATTACAAAGGGATTATATCAAGTTGGGCCTTTTATGTCCACTAGGGCCCATTTGTACATGGGCTATATCAAGATAGGCCTTTAATGCCCATCACAGCCCATGGAACATGGACTTTGTTTTTATCACAAAGAACTGCTACTTATCTGCCCTATCTTGAGAGATTTGTTACATCCATCGGTTTTGATGTCCCCTGGTGATAATCGAAACTAGTCCAACAATCCTAGGAAAAGAAACTCGCCATTGAATACGCGTGTGGGAGAAATAAGGGTAGAGATACCACTTGAAGAGCTTTGTCTTGTTACGGGTTATATGTGAATAAGTGGTTATTTTCCTTTTGAAATAATTAAGTAAACCTGCATATCATGCATACATGCCATGCATGTCTCTAACCTGTGGTGGTTGTAGATATAGATCTAAACCAGTCATCCATTTGGACTTGCTCCGACACCGGTCATTTAGTCAGAATGTCAAAAAAAACAACATCAACAAGTTTTGATCCAGAATAATTTTAGGCAGAAATAGCCAAAAAAATTAGAATAATTATGCGAGAGATAATGGTAGAGATGATGAATTCAACCAGAGAGAAATAACCAGCGCCTCCACCGCCATTTGATATTAATGCTGAAAATCCGGGGAGGTGGGAAATAGAAGATGATCAAAAAACTTTACTAGCAGAACCAGTTACCTGACAAAGGTTGGATGTCTCGGAGGGTGTAGAGAAGCCAAATTGGGCTAAAGATCTTATTAAAACTATGGCTCAAATGCAGTTGATGATGAAGGAGAAAGGGATAAATTCTCCGATAAACCACTTCAACTTAAGTTTGGGAGAAAATAATGACCTTCTATCCCAAAAATTCAGATTCTCTGATATGAAGAAGTTCATTGGTGTTGAAGATCCCTATCTACATCTCAAGTAATATATTACCCACATAAGAACAACCGGCTTGAGCAAAGCACAAATTTTTAAACAATTTTCCCTGTCTCTTAAAGGAGCACCAGTCAGGTGGTATTATTCCTTAGAACCTCATATCCAAGTTGACTGGGAGGGATTGTATGCTGCTTTTGTAAAATAGTACAACCTCAATATTCAGATGGAGGCATCTATGAGAGACTTATAAAATATAAAGCAAAAGTTCAATGAACCTTTTGTCGACTACCTGATCAGGTAGAGAGCAAAGCTAGCACAGATGGAACACTGGCCGACCAAGACTGATCAGTTAGTGAGGTGTCCCATCCCTTGGGAGGTTTCCCATCCACTGTGCATCAAAAGATCAAATTTCCATATGAGGGAAGAGTGGTCACCATCTTTGCTGAAACTGAAGTTGCTGTTACTGCTTTGAAGTTAGCACCTCAAGAAATCCCTCTTGGTTTGAGCTTTAAAATTTGCATGATTTACTAAAATGAATTGAATCCCAAACAATTAACATGATGAAGAACTAGAATTTTATGCCTGGAATGGGGTTAGGAAGGGATCAACAAGGCCCGCCTGAGTATGTGGAGTCTAAGGTCGCATTTTTGAAGCACACAATGGCGAATCCAAGGAAGATAGTAGAATCAAGACTAAGTTTGGGAAGAAGAAAGCAAAGACTAGGTCAAAGATCAAGCCGTTGTTGAAGACGTTAGTGGAGAAAGGCGCCAATACCCCATACCAAGGAGCTCTTAAGCTGTTAATGATTGCTGAGAAACTGGTCCCCGATTTTGAAATCTTCGCTGAACAAGTGAATGGGGCTAGTGAAGTTATTATGGAGAAACTAGTGGTGGAAGAATTGGTGCTGTCTTTGGAACATGAGGAGGATGTCCCTGCAGTGGAGTTGAAGGACGCTGTTGACCAAGAAAAGGAGCGTGACTTCGAATCCTATGTGTTGGATTCCGTTATGGATATTTTCTATGATGAAATTGATATTTCTCTTTATAGCCTATTTGAACCACCTGTTTGAACCTGATGATGTTTTCTTTTCTAAAGTTAATGCAATAGAGTCTAACTTTGCTTGTTTGTGTGATGTGTTGGTTATTCTATGTGTGATGATCATTTCATGCATATGTTTGACATTAATTCAATGCAAACGGAATCATTTAATTTAGGTACATGCGATAACCCTAAAAACATACTTCTTGCTTCTGACTTAACTCTTGATGAGAGCAATAAAATAAAAGAAACACTAAAAAGAAGACAAAAAGTATTTGCTTAGGGTTACGAGGATATGCCTAGGATTGACAGAGAGATTACAGAGCTTAGAATCCTTACATATTCTCACATCACACTGGTAAAACAAAAGAAGAGGAGATTAAGGCTAGAATGGGCTCTCTTGATCAAAAAAGAAGTAGAGAAGCAGTTAAAGGCAAAGTTCCTCGAGGTAGTAGATGACACTCAATGGCTGGCTAACATAGTTCTGGTTCTTAAGAAGGACGAAAGGGTCAGGATGTGTGTGAACTATTGAGACTTGAATAAAGCCTATCTAAAGGATGACTTTCCTTTACCTCATATCGACAGTTTAGTCGACAGTGCCGCCTCCAGTGCAATGTATGCTTTCATGGATGGCTTCTCGAGGTACAACCAAATTACGATGGTAGTAATTGACAAACTGAAGACTTCTTTTACTACTAAATGGGGCGTTTATTGCTATTTAGTCATGCCATTTCGATTGAAGAGCGCAGGGGCCACTTATCCGACACGAGAAGAACACTTCGAGGCTCTAGACAAGTTCTTGGCTAGAGTAGAAAAATACAACCTCAGGCTTAACCTGAAGAAGTGTGTTTTTGGGGTGACCTCTGGGAAGTTGTTGGGACATATAGTTAGCCAGAAAGGTATAGAGGTGGATCCAGAAAAAGTTAGAGCGATCAGAGAAATGCCTAAACTAAAGAACGAGAAAGAGATCAGAGGATTCATCGGAGGACTATAATATATCAGTAGGTTCATAGCCATGTTGACCACTATGTATGAGCTCATCTTCAAGCTCTTAAAGAAAAATCAGCAAGTTGTCTGGGATGACAAGTGTTAGCAGGGTTTTAAAACTATCAATAATTATTTGATGAATCCTCCGATTTTGCAGCCACTGAGACCAGGTAAACTATTGATGCTCTACCTCACCATCAAGAGAAGGGAAATAGGCATAATGTTAGCCTAAGAAGGTGATGGAAAGGTTAAGCACACAGTCTATTACATGAGCAAGAAGCTTCTACCATATGAGTCCAACTACAGCTCATAGAGAAAACATGTCTAACAGTGATTTGGGCAACTAAGAAGCTCCAGAATTACTTCTAGTTCTACAGGGTTCAAGCAGTTTTAAAGCATGACCCTCTCAGGTATCTCCAACAGACTCCATCACTTACTGGGAAATTGGCTAGATGGTTGGTCCTGCTTACTGAGTTTGACATAGACTATGTGGCTAAGAAGGTGGTAAAAGGAAGAGCGGTTGCTGATTTCCTAGCTCAGAGTCTGGTAGATGATGGACAATAATGGGAAGTAGAATTTTTAGATGAGCATCTGGGGGCAATCAAAATCCAAACATGGACAATGTACTTTGATGGACGATTAACAATAAGAGAGCGGGTATCAGTGTAATTATGATATCGCTAGAAGGAAAAATGATCCCAATGGCGTAGAAATTAGAACTTGAAGTCACTAACAATCAAGCAGAGCATGAGACCTGCATTTATGGTTTGGAAGCTCTTCGAAACATGGGGGAAAATGAGATTATGGTATATGGATACTCGTTGTTAGTGGTAAGGTAGATCTCCAAACAATGGGAAGTCAAAGAAGACAAGCTGATGTTGTACTGGGATTATGCGGTTACCATTTTATTATCCTTTGCTCAGTTCAAGTTTGTACATTTGCCATGAGAAGAAAATTAGATGGTAGATGCCTTAGCCACCTTGGCTTTAACATAGGAAAGAGAGAAATAGGCAGCAGTCAAACCTCTCATTCTGATAAAATCCCAAACTCCCTTCATGAAGAGATCAGGATAATCCCTGGTTTCAAGATTTACAGCAGTATCTAGGAATGGGGTGATTCCCTAATGACGCTGATAGATAAGAAAGAATGTCCTTGAGGATGCTATCCTGGTAGTTCATCAGCCATAATGAGATGTTGTACAAAAGAATGCCAACAGGAGTACACCTCATATGTGTTGATAAGGCTGAGGCTCGAAAGATTATGGAAGCAGTTCACGAAGGTGTATGCATACCGCACATGAATGAAACAATCTTAACTATGAAAATAACTTGTCAAGGTTATTTCTAGCTGACCATGGAAGCGGATTGTGTGAAATATGTGAGGAAATGCCATAATTGTCAAGTATATGGTGATGTAAGCCATTTGCCTTATATGGAACTTCATGGATTGACCGCTCTATGGTCGTTCGCAGCTTAGGAAATTAATATCATCAGGGAAGTGAGGCCAAAGGTGTCCAACGGGCATTAGTACATTGTGGTAGCAATTGACTATTTCTCTAAGTGGGTTAAAGCAGAATCATTCACCACAGTTGGGTCGAAATAGATGGCAAGATTTATAGAGAAGCATATAACCTATCAATACGGGTTGCCACACCATATTGTCTCTGAGAATGGTGTTCAATTTAGAGCTGAGACAACTACTTTGTTCAAGGAATACAAAATTGAGCATCATAAGTCCTTTCCATATCGACCACAAGCTAATGGGGCCAAGGAAGCTGCGAACAAGAATGTGAAGAGAATTTTGGCCAAGACACTAGAGAATTACAAAGATTGGGTGTATTACCTACAATTCACATTATAGGGATATAGAACCATAACTAGGACTTCGATTGAAGCTACCCCATATTCTCTGGTGTATGGATGTGAGGCGATATTACTAGTAGAGGTGGGAATTCAGTCTATGCGGGTTCTTTTAGATTCTAAAATTCCCAAGTATCAGTTAGTAGAAAGTCAGCTAGAGTAGCTAACATTATTGGGTGAGAAAAGAATGAAAGCCAAAAAAAATAGCTCAGGCTTACAATAAGAAGATTAAGCCAGGGAAGATTTGGTCTTAAAACTGGCTAGGCCAATTATGACTGATCCACGGGGAAAGTTTAGGCTGAATTGGGAAGGTCCATACTTGGTCAAGAAACTGTTCTCCTAGGTTGCTGCTATCATGTTCGACTTAGAAGGGAATGAATTTAGAGAGCCTATCAACCTAGACAAGCTGAAGGAGTATTTTCTATAAAGTCTCGCCAGGGAGAAAACCTCAAAAGAGGTTGCCTAGGCAGAAATTAGAGACAAAAAAATAAGAAAATGAAAAAAAGTCCTGTTGGATTGAAAACCTCAAAAGAGTCAATCCAGGTAAAAATTAAGGACATGTAAAAGGAGAGGAAGAGTAAAAATAGTTAATTGGAAAACTAACAAGGGCAAGCCAATTACAGATAGGAGATATGTAAGAAGCAAAATGTATAGTCGCTTTATGCTCAAATTAAATGGAATGGATTGCCTTTATTATTGCTGAACGTTGCATTAAATGTTTTTTACACATTGTTTAACTAAAAAGGAAATTTCATCCAACAAAAAGTGATAACGACTAAATTACTTAAGTTAATTCTGTCTTCTTTTCTTTTGAACCCCTTGGGCACTTGGTGCCTGTAATGCCCTTGTCTTGCTGTTCATTATAAATTCATCCATTTCTGTCTATTACAACTAAACCCATGCCTTATACTGGTTGCTAGTGGACTAATCTCCATTGTAGTCGATATACCTCTGAATGGTCCTCCAAGGTCAAGTCGCAGCCAGATTATCCAAAAAATTCTAAGTAAGAGTCCTTGGCTCAAACTCATGCACAAGTTCAGGAATTAATTATTTCTGTTTGTACTGCCTGTAAAGCCATGGAAGATTGTAAAAGGTGGCAAAATGAAGGCCAGCTACAGGAATACAGTAGGTGTAGGATCAAATGGTCACATGCTGCAACCTCCACCATGGGCATATCCACTGGATCAGAGTATCGGGGAAAGTGGATAACCAGCTCTGAACATCTATTGGAATGGGATGTAGTCTTCAGGTGCGATAATGCTTTGCTTTGTAATGTGTGATATCTCTAGGAGGTTCGAGTAATCTCAGTTTTTCTTGAAACCATGTCTATGCAGATTATAAATACAGAAAGTAAAGAATTATAGAAAAAGGGGCAGTAAATGGAGAATAGAAAGAAAACAAACCTCTAGTAATAGAGGACTTCCAGGGAATCTTCTAGTTTCAGTAAAGTTGTCTAATCCAATGATTGTTTCTCCCAAGATAAAAGGAAATGGGTTCAAGCCTACCTCTACTTGGTCCAGAATATGCAGAACCTTGGAATTACAGTTACCGAAAAAGGAAACTAGCAAGAACTGAGCATAGAGGCAGAGGGCAATTATCTGAGGCCAATATACCTCCTTGTTATGTACACATGCTACAACTTCCAGAAGAGAGTTAATGAAGATTTCATTACCGAATAATATGATGAAGTGAAGGCTGAGGAGAGAGATTTAATAGTCAGGCCATCTGATATTGAATGAAATGCAAATTCAGAGTTTCAACTGAAGGAATTGCAATCTGACAAGCAGAATCTATATGAGAGCCTAGGATAGCCTCAAACTCCTCTGCCAGGGGGCATAGCTCCACAGTGTTGAACCTGAAGACAAGTTTGTGGGAATCCAATTTAGCCTCAAACGGATAGATTAAATGGCTCCAATTTAGACCAAGATTCACCTTCAAGCTTCTTTTGATCATTTTAGGAGATTTGGGGTATATTTCAGAGAGAGAAAATAGAGAAAATGGCAGAGCTAAAAATTGGGGGTTTTTAGAAGAGGCTAGGGATTTTAAAGCTTCTGCAGAACTACGCATGAAATGATCACCTCTTCCAAGAGGCGACACCTCATTGCAAAGAGGCGATCGCCTCCTTAGCAAGGATTGAAGAGGTGACAGCTCTTTAAAGAGACGAACGCCTCTCCACTAGTGAACAAAAAAGTTGTCTAGAATTGTAGTATAAATTCAGTCACGAGTATGGAATTTGATTGTATAAACATTCATGTAATCAAGAACACTAAATTTCTTTGAAACTGAGATTAATTGAATTAAAAATTAATTTTAAAATATTCTATCTGAGCAAAGTCTAAGAAAGTTCCTAAACTTTAGAATTAACAAATGTATTATTCTAAAAAAAATTAAGAGGGCTCCTAGCCTAATGAGGATGTGAGTTCGTGCTCTCGGAATCCTCGCCCTCATTGGCATCACCTCCCTCCTCCGCATCTTCATCTACATCTTCATCAATCTGGAGCACAAGAGCAACAATCCTCGTCTGGCTTGCTTGATCTCAATCCTAGCCAAGCAAATACAAGGTGAGTAAATCATGCAAGCATGCATACATATAAGCATAGTAAGAATCCTTACCATCCATTGTTGGGTGATGTCCAACATATAATCCCTCTGAGCCTCTATCAACTTGTACATGTACTGGCCTTATTCCAATGGAATATGCTTCATTAAATGAAATGATTAATGTCAACAAACATATCAAGAATGATTCAAAAAATAGGTAAAAGACAAACTTACATAGTTGGTGCCAGTGGGAACACAGGCAGGTGCAAGCTCCTCATCCAGAGTTAGAAAATTGTGAGATAGCTCTCTTGGAGGAACTGAACATCTTGCCAAGGGGTTCGAAGTATGTATAAGACTGCCAACAACTAGATCGAAGATGGTAACAGCAGGAGGTCTAGGTTGTTGTGCTCTAGTCGAGGTGCCTTGTCCACCCTGGTTTGTGCGAGGTCTCTACCAAACATGGGGTCTAGCCTGAGAAGTAGGTCCAATAGCTGCAACCTGAAAGTGAGAGACCACATCAGAACATAATAATTCAAGAAATATGACCAAAGAATCAAACACATACCTGAGAGGTGGAGTCGACATCCAAGGGCACTCATTGTAAAAGGTGGGCCCGAGCAAAATTCGCATATAAGCTCTTCAACTGCACAGTATGATGAATGGTTGGGTCTCTAGCGGCAGCTCAATCAAGCTCCCCACCTCTAGCTCGTACATCTAGAAGATGTACCGGGGAGGAGACTTAGGGATATGTCTCGCTTGGGGCCAATTGTTCTAGTTTTAGACACTCTCACCGAGGTACCACATATGACAATCCGGACCACGGAGCAGAACTCTCTACAAAGAAAGTGACCTAGAACGAACCATCTCATGGTTCCATCTATTCTCTAACCCCCTTGGATAGTACCATATCTGTAAAATATAGCAGTAAGTATAAGTGCATTAATAAAATTCTAAAAAGAACTTTGGGATTTGTAGGTACTACCGTCAAAGTCAAAGAGTTCCGCTGCTCTCAGTGGATGTGTACGCGGGCCAGATGCCTCTTCCAAGTATGCCTAGTACCTCAATTCCCGATAGCTAGAAGATGATCTCCTACATAAGATATCCCAAAAATCAACTCTAACTCCAATCCCTAGACCTGCAAAGAAAAATTATTAGCAGACGATGAAAAAAAGAAAGACAAAAACTTTCAAAATAGACCAAAAGGAAGGGAAAGTACTAGAGTGGCATGTGAGAAGACACATAATCTCTTTGCCTTGCAAACTACCTCATCCATGCTACGGTATAAATATGCTAGAGCAGAGCTGCCCCAGTTATAGGAGGCTACCAAATCTAGATCTCAGAGCGGCATTAGGAACATTAGATCGATGGAGCTGGCTAAATCGATAAAGAGAGTAGTGCCGAGCAAGTATACTAGGAAGGCCCGTACCACTTGATTGATCTCTCGAGGGGTCGTGATTGCTACAACTCTCTCGCGAATGTAGAAGCTTCGAATTGAGTCCAGCTTGATGGTATGAGTCCCCTTCATGTCTAGAACCATACTAAGGAGATGGTTGATGTAAGCAACAGTGTCTAAGGTCATCCGATGCAAGCTCACCTTGAAGGGGATAGATTCTCTAACACAAGCGATCCTGGTAATGGCGATGAATACAATAGGGCCCAGAGTCAACTCTTTGAAAGGGAGGTGAAACTTATAAGTGGTGTCGAACCACCTTTCCATCAAGGCATGAAGGGGCTGGTAGTTGGTCTTCCCTTGCTCCTCTAGAAGAGAGAGAATGAAATCCTCAAATCCAATGTCCTAGATCTGGCCCCTTTGATCATTAGTGAGCTCATTATAGAAAACTCGAGCCCCGTGAAAGTTTCCCGTACCTTTAAATGTTTGGGCATCAAGATGCAAAGAGAAATCATAGAGTTGAATTGATATAATGTTATTTAAATAATTTTAATCCCTTTTTAGACAAGAGGCGACCCCTCTTTACAAGAGTTCAACACAATTGCTTTTAGACTAAGAAGCGATTGCCTCCTCGACGAGGAGGCGATGCATCTTCACAGCAAAGAATAGTGGGCAGTTGACAATCTTTCGCCTAGATTTGAACAATTTTGGTTCAATTAATCCTATTTCTAATCTTAGTTGATAAATAAATATCCATTTATCCTAACCCGATGTAATTTTGCAGAAAAAAATGAAAGGATTTGGACACTAACCTCTCCGAATGCTGAAGAATAAATGTGGCTCTTCAAATCTGTAAGTAGAGGAATTGTATCTCCCTTTGTGAATCTAAGGTTACGAGAAGAATGAATGGTAGGCGGTACAAGATCCCAGTCAGGCAAATCCAATGTTCTTTGAGTGTCCATATTTTGAAAGAGGAAAATACGAAGAATGAAAAGAGAAGGAGAGGAAAGAATGGAAAGGAAAAGAAAAAGTTTCTTTATATAGTGAAAGGAATGGGCTTTTAAAAATGAGCCCTAGAAAGTAAAAGCAAAAAAAGAAAGAAAGAGAAGAGAAAGGTGAAGAAGCCCGTGAATGGCCCAATAGGTGTGAGGGAGTCCCCAGCAGAACCCAAAAAAAAAGTGGAGAATTACTTATTCTATCTCTCAAGTGTATCCTAAAATCAACTTTGAATGACTGAAGGTATTCTGATAGAAGCATCGACGATAAAGAAGCGTCTAGTCAGGTTTGAATCTTGAAGTGCACATTATAATGAAGCATTTGGTCAGGTTTAAATACCCAAAGTGCGTATTGTAATGAAGCGTCTGGTCGAGTTTGGATCCTCGAAGTGCGTATTATAAAAAAATTTCTGGTCGGGTTTGAATCCCCAAAGTACGCATTATAATGAAGCATCTAGTCGGGTTTGGATCCCCGAAGTGCGCATTATAAAGAAGCGTCTGGTCGGGTTTGAATCCCTGAAGTGCATATTATAATGAAGTGTCTAGTCGGGTTTAAATCCCTGAAGTGTACATTATAATGAAACGTCTGGTCAGGTTTGAATCCTTGAAATGCATGTTGTAAAGAAGCGTTTGGTTGGGTTTGAATCCCCAAAGTGCACGTTATAATAAAGCATATGGTCGGGTTTGAATCCCCGAAGTGCGCGTTATAAAGAAGCATCTAGTTGGTTTTGAATCCTCAAAGTGCACATTATAATGAAGTGTCTGGTTGGGTTTGAGTCTCTGAAGTGTGCATTATAATAAAGTATCTGGTCGGGTTTGAATCCCCAAATTACACGCTATAATGAAGCATTTGGTCTAATTTGAATCCCCGAAGTGTGCATTATAAATAAGCATTTGGTCGAGTTTAAATTCCCGAAGTGCACATTGTAAAGAAGCATCTAGTCGGGTTTGAATCCCTAAAGTGTGTGTTATAATGAAATGTATGATTGGGTTTGAATTCTCGAACTATGCATTATAAAGAAGCATTTGGTCTGGTTTGAATCCCCGAAGTGCACATTGTAAAAAAGCATGTGGTCCCTAGAGTGCGCATTGTGAAGAAAGTGTCTAGTCAGGTTTGAATTCCCAAAGTGCACGATATAATGAAACATCTAGTTGGGTTTGAATCCCCAAAGTGCACGTTATAATGAAGCGTCTGGTCATGTTTACTTAGAATACATTAATGAGTTAAAAAGTGTGTTGATTGTATTAGATGTTTGCATATAGATACAATAAGATACTAACAACTATAACAAAGTCATATACATAGAATAAAAAACACTCAAACTATTGGTGATTAGAATTTATCGCTGATATGCCCCCACAAGCTGAATGTGGGAAATTCAGTAACCTAAGCTTGTATTTAAACTTGTTGAACAATTATATACTAATTTCCTTTGTCATCATGTCGGCTAGTTAATCTGTAGAAGCAATGGCTGCAACAACGAGCTCTTTTTGTAGGACTTTATTGCGGACGAAATGAAAGTCGACTTCAACATGTCGAGTCCTAGCCTGAAAGATAGGACTGAAAGAGAGAAAAACCACCCCAATAGTGTTACACCACACTTGAGGTGGAGAAGTGAGATGCACACCAAGTTTACTAAGTAAATGTGTCAACCATTTTAACTCAACACTAACATCTGTAATTGCTTTGAACTCAAATTTTGTGGAAGAATGTGCCACTATATGTTGCTTTTGAGAGTTCCAAGCTAGTAAATTCTGACCGAGATATATCAAGTACCCGCCAGTCGATCATTGATCATCTGGGCATCTAGCCTAATTGGCATCAGTGAAGGCTGTTATTTGTGAAAGAGGATAACATTTAATGAATAAGCCATTATGTTTGGTTCCCTGCAAGTATTTTAATATTCGTTTGAGAGCCTGAAAGTATACTGTTGTCGAATGGTGCATATATTGGCACATTCGATTGATGGAGAATGACAAGTCTGGTCTGGTGATGGTCAGGTATTACAAGCTCCCACATAGTTTATGATAATTAGTGGCTTCAGTGGATGATAATAGTTTCCCATCAGATTTGTTGTAAATAACACTTGATGCCATTAGTATTGGTGTAGGTTTATATGTCTCCATCCCTGCTGATTTAATGATATCCAAGATATAAGACTGTTGAGAGAGAATAATACCAGTTGAATTTAAAAACACCTGTATTCCGTAGAAATAATTTAATGGACCTAAATCTCTTAGTGAAAGAGAAGAAGATAACTCTTTAATGAGCTGCTGAAACTGGTGGCTATTATTACCAGTGAGGACCACATCTTCAACATAAATAATTAGGAAACACTAAAAAGCACCAGAACTATAAATAAAAAGAGAGGGATCTGTAGACGGCGGGGTTCAGCGCGCGCCCAAGTTTATTGCAACCGCGACACTATTTGAGCTCAGGGCTCTAAGGAACACACTAACCATTGTCACAAAGACATGGCGTGGAGATGAGGAGTCGCCACCCAGGGTAATAACTGGGACAAATAGAGAGTGGTGGTAACTCGATTCTCTAATACAAGCTAGCACCACAACCAGGAGTTCTGGATACGAAATACCAACTTCTTT
>CATIWM010094669.1:0-13401 GCA_949671775.1 Mallotus repandus | reverse complement strand
TTTTTGTCATTAACCAATTTAAGCCCTTAACTTTCTAATTCTTATTATGGACTTAATATCACACGTATTACATCTATTTTTCATGACTATATGATATGCATGTTATGCAAATAAATGAAAATGTATTATGTGGGCGTTACATCAACAATGTTGCCATCTTCCTTAGGGAAGCCGCCCAACTATGGTGGAGGCAAAAACACACCAAAAGGGAGAAGGGGCTTTGCGTAATCAATAGTTGGGAGTAGTTCAATCCCGAACTCTGCAAGCAATTCATGCCCCATAATGCCAATAATGAGGTGTTAATCAAGTTGCGATGTTTGAGGTAATCAGGTAGCATCTTGGACTATGTTAAGGAGTTTACGACCTTGATGCTTGAAGCCACTAACTTGTCTGATCATCAACTCCTCTTCAACTTCAAAGATAGGCTAAAAGATTAGGCAAAGATGGTGCTTGATCATAGGGGAGTCAAGACCCTCGATAAAACCATTGCCGCTGCGGAGTCCATTTGCGACCATTCTGCCTAAGCCAAGGGAAAGCAACCCAACTCTAGTAAAAGTGGGGGAGACAAGGAGACCTTTTCGGATGAAGATGAAGGGCGTTCTCAACATGGAAACAAGGACTTTAAGCACAAGGAGTCCAACCACAGAAAACTCCATAGTGGCAACTCCAAACAAGGCAAAGGTCCCTCGAACAAAGGCGAAGTTGCCAAGCCTCTAAGGCCTTAATACATATGTGATGGGCCACATTGGACAAGAGAATGTCCAATGCGATTATGGCAGAATTTTGCAAGGAGCAATCTCGTAAGGAACCTCAAACTGCCCTAGGTTCCTTGCAACTTTTAGATGCTCAACAGCAAGAAGGTGGCAATCTTGCTATGATGAACTTCCTCCCCAACACACAGCTTACGGGAGCAAAACACCAAAGTGGGCAAATGTCAGTCAAGGACGCTATCAATGGAACGACATTGATGGCCATGCTAGACACAGGCGCTGATGGAGTCTACATGGAGAAAGAATTGGCCAACGAGATTGGATTGCATACACCAAGATCACTGCCTATGCTGAATGTGTGGATTCCAAGTTTGTCATCATAGGCAAGGCATACAAGGTGAAAATTTGCATCGGCTAATGGAAAGGCAAGATCGACATCCATATTGCTTTGATTGACAAGAAGCAATTATACTTGGGAATTGATTTTTCACATGCGGCAAAAGCCATCGTGGTTTTACATGCCAACGCCCTATTCTTCGCACAAAAAGATGGGGTGATTCAAGTCCCCATCAAAAGAGAACTAAGAGAAAGAGGGCTCTTCGGCATTCAACTCTTAGAGGCACAAAGTACAAATACGTCAAAGGTTATGCCAACGAGGAGCACGGCCCGCAAAGACATGCCTCTCGACAACTCCAACAACTTAAACACCCTAAAGCACCGAGCTCAAGGAGCAACGAGGACATTACGAGCTCAAGTGGGGGAGGGTGTTACGACCGCAAAATCTTGACAGCCCCAAGGCATGTGGTGCATGCACAAGGGCAAAAAAGTTTGGCCAAGGCAAGCCAAAAAGGGCTACTTGATGTCTAGGCCAACATATGTGCTCAAGAACGTATGAAAAGACTCTAGAATGTGCAAAGGACTCGTAGAAAATGCCTAAGGCTGAGTGCTGCCAACCATGTCCAAGGAGCCATCCGAAAACTTACCACCAAAAAGCAAGGAAGCTTGGTTCTCTAGAAGCTTCCCATACTTATTGCCAACACTATGCAAGTCTGCCATACTTTAGAAAGTTCCTTTGATTCTTTGTACATATAATGTTTGTAGAATTGTCTAGATGAAATAATTGTAGCCACATATTATAGAGGTGGAATGCCTATATAAAGGCCACCCCTCTCATTTATAAATGTTGTCAAGAAATCTAATAAAGCTCACCATTCTCTCATTCAAGTGCCTACTACTTGACACTCATTTCATCCTAAACCTCTTGCTGCCCACTTTGCTCACATAATTTCCACTATGTTCTAACTCAAAGGCTTACTTCGTTCAACTTTGCCCACAAGTTAACTAAGTGTTGCGCGCATTGGCTAACCTTTAAGCCTAAGTGAGTGACATATGTCTCATATATGCTTCAATTTAATGGATTCCATATATGGTTAATTTCTGTATTCTATATATATATAGTTAATAGGGAGGTAATGTGATCTAAATATCGATGGACTATACAATAGGGGGACAGTCCTCTCCTTTTGAGGACGACATGATTTGAATCATATACTTGAAAATGTCTTGAAGATAGTTACTACTTAATTAGTTTCTCACTGGCACATTATATAAATATTTTTAAGAATTCCATCCTTTCACCCTAATTCATTTCTCTTATATGTGCAATATAAATAAAAATTAAACATTATTTCAAAAACATACTTAAAATTAAAGTTTTAGAATCCAACCCGATCACCAATCCAGAAACATCATAGGATTAAAAGTTAAAATTTCAATCAAATTGAACCGAAGTCGAACTGAATTTTAGTCCAACAAAATATGGTTGACAATAATATTAAAAATAACCATCTCTATGGTAATGAATGTTAAATTTAGTTTTTTACACTCCCATATAAAAAAAATGTATTACAATTAGTTTCTTTATTTCAAACGACATAACCGAGTTGATCCGGGATGTTGAACCACTCAAATTGATGATTGTTTTTTGACAAATTTATGTAAGAATGATTGTTAGAGATAGACTAGTTCACTTGTAAGATCAATTTGTAAATTTTTTAATTGAACTGACTGGATCAAATCTTCAAAAATTGTTGATAATATAATTCTCTTTTTTTTTAGTTTTTTAAATTTTATCTTATTAATTCTATAATTGTCAACATATCAAATTGTTGAAATTTAGATAATTGATTATTTCAAAAGTATAAATTTATTTTTTTATTATGTCAAATTACAAATATTTTTTAATATAATAAAAAATAATTAACTTACTAATAACTTTTTATTTAATGTGTTTCATTTTAGTTAAAATAGACATATCATTTTGGAAGAAGCGAGCAGTTTGCAGTTTTAGGTGTTTACGTTTCTCCTACGTAGAGCTGGGGAAAAGAACCCATGTCATTGAGCCCATGAAAGTAGAGTTTGGGCCAGCAATAATTCAGTGAACGAGTGAGATGGTAATGGCATGGCACCACTTACACATTCATGCGATGCCGGCTTCCTCGCTCACATTCTTCTTTTACACACAAAAAAAAAAAAAAAAAAAACATAATCATCTAAAAATCGATTTGTATTACATTGTTACAAACAAAAAAATTCCCACTTGAACGGACATGGGATGGGATCAATGACTGCAATCACACAAAATTTCTCTAACAGTAGCTACTAGCTGGCTAGTTTCTAATGTACAGTACATGTTACATGTCAGATTTAAAGATACGCAAAGTAATAAATAAAAAACAGATACAGATACATTGAGCTGGAAAAGATAAACTTTCTCAAGAATATTCAGTTAGCAAAATTGTTTGTCCGTTTGCTGGGTCCAGAAGGGGGCAGGTGACCTTTAGGAAGGAGATTAAGCAGCAATGGCGGATATTTTCCTGCTGCAACTTTGTGAGCAAGCCCTGATGCTAACAGCTTAGCTGCATCCTCATTTGACAAAGAACCCTCCAACACCCTGGCGCAGGAAGTTTCACTTGTGATGATGACAAGCAAGAAGATTATAATGAAACTATGTTTAGTCTTGCGGATTTGTGCCATTGTTGTTTTTTTCTGTTTACAAAGAAATGGTGAACCCCTTGAAGAAGAAGAAGAAGAAGAAGAAGAGCAGGAAAGGAATATGAATGAGGGGAAATTGGACTTCTGAGGCAATCCATTTTATATATTTGTGTTGATACGAGCAAAGTCAGAGACTGAAGTTTCTTGGGTAGGAACAATTGCGTGTCTCTGCGCTCTGTTATTTTGACTTTTTAATCCCAAATGTTGGTTATGCATTTTGTAATATAACATTGACCAAAGGATGCAGAACCAAAAATTTAAAGTATCAAGCTGTCCAACACGTTTTGTTGTCGGTGAATGCCTACGATTGTTGCTTGCTTTGCACATTTTCTTCATCTCAATTAGAGGCAAATTTATTTATCCATTAAGAGGTGATGAAAGCATTTTAGCATAAATTTCTCCAACTTCTCTGGCAGTTGAGTACCGGTTCATGTATCTATGTGGGTGCGTCCATTAACAATAAGCTCATGCCCATATTGTCGGCGGTCATGTACATATTGGGTTGAAAACCAGCTGTTCTGTTGAATGGATCGTTGATTGAGCATTGAATCTTCCTTATGTTGGAACTTAAAGTTTAAAAAATTCAAACATGAGTTCTTTAACTACGTACCATTTCAGCTACATTCTTTAATTAGCAATAGGTTTAATGAGAAGATTGCATAATCTGATGTTCGCATCACTAAAGAAAGATTCTTCCAGTAATTAAAGAGACGACAAAGGAAAGAAAAAACAGAGAGACACAGAAGCGTATAACAACAACAAAAGAATGCATTTCAAACTGAGGAATGAATTTATGAACAGACTTACACATTCATTGCCTCGTAAAAAATAAAGAAAAATTTCAAGAATCAGTACACGATTTTTTTACAAGTTGAATTTTGATCAGCATTAATCCTTGCCACAAATGTTAGCTCGCTAGAGTAGCTCTTGACGAACTGCTTATACTAATAGTACTAATAGCAGTGCTGCCACCATGGCTTTGAACTAAATGATGACCATCCACACCAGCAGCCCATCTCCGAATAATTCTTAACAAAGACGCTGCTTTTCTTCTAGCTCTCACCGTTCCCGTGCCCATCAACTCCCAAACAATTCTTTCAATTCCACTAACCGATGCCAATTCTGCTACCATCTCCGATCCACCTTTTCGACACAGATTAACCAGAGTTGCAACAACGCTCTCTCTTGCCCCGTTTGATCCTTCCCTTAACACCACACTTATTTTCCTAATTGCACCGTAAGCCGCTGCCACCGCAGCTATTCCCCCCCTCTTAATCACCACTTCAAGAATCGTTACCGCCTCCTCGGGCACCACGTTCACCACTTCAGTAACGATACCGATCACACCTCCCTCTACTAACCTCCCTGCTGTTTCTCTATCGCCCGCCAAATTCAAAATCGCCATCAAAGCGTCCCTTTTTGCACACGTGTTGCCACTTCTAGCCAAATCCATCAATCCCTTCAAGACACGTGTCTTCCTCCCTAACCTTTTCCTGTACGAGTGCACACCGGATAAGCTGAATATAGTAGCTGCCGCATTGGCCTTCGCCTCCCACGTCGCGCCTGACCGTAACACCTCAATAACGCCGTTCAAAGCTCCGTCAGTTTCCATTATCTTTGTCTTGTTACCTTCAAGTATAGATAAGTTAAGTATCGTTGTAACGGCGTTGACTTGGAGGTTCGGGAGCTCCGAACCTATGTCCGAGCCTAAGTAACGGACTAACAATGGAATAGTTCCAGCTTCGGCCATACGAACTCGGCTATCTGAATCTGTTTTAGCAAGGGCGCGAAGCTCGTAAACGACGCCGTTAGCTGCTTCTAATGACTGTGAATTTGATAGCTTATTAACTAAAAAAGACACCGTCATTTTTGTAGCCTCAAGCGCCGCCTTGCTTTTAATAGCTCCGCCGCCCCTGTGGAGTTTTTGGTTATTCTCCGCCGCTGTTTCAAAAGGTATTTTCTGCTCGCGACACCACATGCCAATTAGATTCTTCAAAGCTCTGTTAGGGATTAGGTTTGTGTGGGTCAGTGTCTGACCTGTCTTCGGACACGTGTTGTGTCCAGATTCAATCCACAAATTAATCGACTCGCGATCGTACGTTTGGCCAGTTGCCACCACCACTGGATCGCGCATTAAATCTAAACTGACCGGGCAGCGGAAGTCCGCCGGAATATTGATCTCCGCCGCTGCTTTTCTTCTCCGGGGGTCGAATATCGGCGTTGAAGCACCATAAAGAACGCATTTTCCATAACGAACAAGTCCGATCAAAGCAACAATTTCGCATTTCGATTTCTCATCGACTTGATTTTGGATTTCTTCTTCTAATGACTCAATTTCCTCACTGCAACTGGAAGAATTGCATAAGCCTAAGCTGTTGAAAATGCACACTAATGTCGAAGAATCAGGCACGATCTCTTTCTTGATTCGATCAAGCATTGTTAAGAGCTCATGTCGTAGATTAACATCGTTTGGATCTAAAGAAGAAGCTTTTGATTGGGAGCATTGTTTTCTTATCAAAATCACCAGTTCTTGAATGTCTTCGCTTAAATTCATCTCTTTAACAGGAAAAATATCGAGAAGAGTTGACAATTCAAGAGTCAGCTCGTGAAAACTGCTGGCCACGGATTCCATTTGCAGCAGTAACCACATCCTGCTTCCCGACCCGATAGAGCAGTCCTCTATCAGCGTCTTGATTCTTTGTAAAACTATGTACATTTCTTCGAAGCATAACAGAGTAGGAGAAAAGAAAGGAACTGGGTTTCGAACATTCTCTTCGAATAAGATTGATAAGAGCTTTGATTTTCGGATAATTGATAAAGAATTGGATTTTAGGATGAATTGCAGAGGTTTAAGAGATGAGATTTCTTGAGATAGAACTAAAAGAGATTGGACAAGTTTTTGGTCAGTAAACTTTGGAGCTAAAAATGCTCCGGCGGATGGCCGCCGTTGCCTCGGCGGGAATACATGAGCAGGCGGAGACACCGTCATGAATCAAAGAAATCAAGAAAAGAAATGATTGCAAGAATGGGTTAAACTTTTCTTGGATAAGAGAAAAAGGGGTTAAGATTAAAGAAAAAGAATTGAATTAGAAGAAATTGGTTGGTTTTTGTTGAACAAAGAAGTAATCGTATAAGAAACAGAGAGAGTTGGCTTTTGGGAATTATTTGGCAATTAAATTTTGTTTTTTGTTTATTGTTTTTTGTTTCTTGAAGAAATGAAGCACGGCTCAGCTGAATTAGCTATAAACAATATAAAAGATGGATGGTTTTTGACTGTTTATGCTTGTTTTTGCTTAAGGGAAAATGGAAACTAAGGAAATAAACAAGAAGAAGAAAAAAAAAAAAAGAGGTTTGAATTCGGCAGGCCGTTTACTAAGTAAGAAAAGGAAGAACTAAAGTTTTTTTTTTGCATGATTTTAATTTATTGGAGTTTATATTAAAAAAAAAAAGGAATATTTCAAAGGTTAGCCGCAGCAATTTGAGCCTGCTTTATTAGATTCAGTCTACACACCAAACACAGATAATTCTGTTTTAACGGCCGCCGGCAATGTAAAAAAATTCAATATAATGTATATGCATTTTATTTATTTATTTATTTTTGAATAATATATGCATTTTATTTTTCAACCTATATGATCTGGTATGTACTAATCAAGCGTATTGGGTCTACCGTGCTGCTTTGCGTTTGCCTAATATTTTACTTTTGAAATATAAGTATATTTTTTTGTCTTTTATTTAGTTTAATTAATCTATTTATTTTTTGTTAAGAAAATCTATTTATTTATTTTTAATAAAGATATATGATACATGTATATTATTAATAAAATAAATACATTATTTATTTTTAATATTTATATAACAAATAGACATTAATGGTATATATTTTTTAAATTAGTACAAATAGTTAATTCCCAACACCACAAAGGAAAGAGAGGGGAGGTGGGGGATTCCAACCCTACTCTTCTCAAATAGAACATCCACATATTTTACCACTTGAACTACTCGTGAGGACGATATTAATGGTTTATTTGCATTTAGTGTAAATTATTAAGGAGATATTTGCTCTTTTTTCATCAATATATAAGTTGATTGTGTATCCCACTTGTCACATAATCAGGCTAACAACATTATCAAATAGTAACTAATGTCATTCTGGAGGGGGACTTGTACCACTGATTTTTATAATGTTGAAAATGTATATGAACCCTAAAAAAATATTAATAACATACTTACATTTGCATTTACACCTTTTTCCAGCATCCAAAATAGATAAAACTTTTTCATTCATGTATACTTATTAATTAGATATAAATAATACACTTTTTTTTTTGAGAATTCTTTTTCAGAAAAGATATAAATAATACACTTAAATACATGTTTATGTTGCATTTGAAAAAAAAAATTAAGAAAAGAATGAAAGCTACTTGTATTGGGTAGAAGGTTGTTGTGGACCTATTCATAAGAATCGTTATCCATACATATAATAATAATAACAACAATTAATTACAACGAATAATTCCTGCATTATCTGAGCGTTTTCCATATTTGTTTATGTATATCCAGTTACAATATTAAAAAAAAGTCTATTCTTTTGCTTTTTGATCCTTTTTTATTACTTTTTTTTTTGCTTTTCGATCCTTTTTACTTACTTTTTTTTTCTTTTTGCTTTGCATAAAGATGATTGTTTATCAAGAATTGTATAAAAGATTAACGTTTATAATGCGCAGAAATTTCAAAATTAAGGTCTTGAATTCAATTTTTAGATAGATTATATTATATTTGTGATTGATTTAGTAATTTTTTATATAGATTTATAGTTTGTTTGATACTGATTTGGTGGCGTTGTAATTGAGATGATATTATATAATGATATATGAGTTAAAAAAACTTAACGTTTATATATATATATATATATATAAGGGATTGACCGATACATCCAATGGAGAAAATTGGATACATACATGATAGTAATGTGTTGTTGATTTGAAGAAGCTGCGGTCAAAGAAAGTGGCAAATTGTTCATTTGATACAGTTTTTTTTTTTTTTTTGTACAAAAAGGAAGGCAAAAGCCTTGGAACAAACTACAGAGAAATAACTCTTATCATCTCCTCCACCAAGCATATCAATACTTCTAGCAGTTCTCAAAAGGTTAATAGTAATTAACAACTATATATATATATATATATATATTTTTTTTTTTTTTTTAAATTTTATCTTTTAAATATATTTACAGACGAGTTATTATTTAACTACTTATTCATTCATATTTTAATTTTTTTTTTTAAGTATGAGTTCATGCTAGAAGTGTGTATGTATTATGTATACACATATAATAAAATCATGACTTATTTACCAATTACCAAGTAGGATGGTGTGATTGGTTGTTGTGTAAATGATGCTTGTGTTGAGCACTAACCTGTCGCGGTCGCTTGCTAAAATAGACATAAGCCACGCGCAGATGCAAGAATTAGTAATTAAGGATGGGGCTTTTTCTTCATTTAGACGTCACTATACAGCAAATGCCAATATCAAGATAAGTAAGAAGAAGTACGGTCAGCCTGCCTTATCAAGAAGTCAGAACATAAATCATTAAACAATAATAATAATCCTTCCAGTTTTCGGCGGCCTCTGGAATTTGTTTAAATTAAAACCATTTCGAATGCATGTTACTGTGACATAAAAACCATTTGTAAGCACCACGTATCTTTTTGTGATAATTATCAGTTGACATATATGCTTATACAGACACTCGCATAATGCAAAATATAAATAAATTTTAAATAGATTTCATTTATAAATAAATTTAATATTAAATAATTTTACAAAATTAAAAAATTAAATTTTATAAAAATTTTATTAGAGGTATACAAAAATCAACGGAACCAACTAAATTAAATTGATTCAAACTAATTTAAATAAAAAAATATGGTTTAGAGTTATTAGTAGTTGGTTATTATTTAAATTTTTTTAAACCTAATTTTTAGTTTGGTTATAGTTTAAAAATAAAAATCTAATAAAATAAAATTGAACCGATGGTATAATAGTACTACATATGTTTTTCATATTTATAAAATATTTTAGGTTGTTATTTTGAATCTTGAGGACTTTGTCAAAAAAAGTACATATTATTTTAGTTTTTTATATTATTATTATTGTCATATAATATGAATTTTATTGTAGTTTTAGCAGATTTCATGAGATGTAATTTTAATAATTTTAATCTTTATTTATTATTATTTTTTATTAAACCGACCAACCAACTCGATTTCAAATATCATTAGTTTGAATAATTTTTAATGATATTTGGTTTGGTTAAAAGTTCTCATATTTAAAAACAAACTTTATTGGTTTGGTTAGAAATTTAAATTTTAAACCAACCAAACCGAACTATGAACACTCTAAATTTTCATTTAAACCAAATATATTCATTCACATTTGGAAATAAATTTCATAAAATTTAGTAAAATTTATTTGAACCAAACACACTCTTAGAGAATTTATTGTCTAAATCAGATTCCCCCACATCTCTTACATTAATATATATATATAGGTGCTGAGAGAATTTTATCCCTCATTATGAATCCACCCAACTCTAACTCTAGAATAATTAGAGCTTTTATAGTTACCAAATATAGGGGCATGAGATGGAAAAAAAAAAGAAAAAAAATTATCATATATACTATAGTAATTAATTTTTTTTAAAGGGAATAATTACATTTTTGGTATCTAAACTTTTTTATTTTTGCTATTTTAGTATCTCATCAATTTTTTTTTTGGTTCAATTAAGTGTCTAAACTTCACAAAATAATTATAATTTGGTGCTTCCGGTGAAAAATAGTCAGCTAAGTGATAACTGGGTAAAAGTGGATCCCACTTTTAAATGGCATGGACGCCGCATAGGATTATAATTGATGAATGGACACAATTGCCCTTAAAACTTTATCTTTTTAAGTGCTAAAAGTTCCTCTCTGAAATTAGGGATTAGGGTTTGAAATTAAATTAAGATTTTAGTTTATATAGATTTTCTCTTTTCTGAAAATGAAGAAGTTCAGACATGAACAATGATAATGAAGCGCAAGCTTTTATATATATATATATGAAAATTGAGCTATCTAGCCAACGCATAGAAGCTTTATAAAGGATGAAAATGTAGACTTCAAATACTTCATTCTCAATCACAAGTGAAAAAATGTGCAATTCAAATGCATTGCCTCTCAAAACTAATTGCAAGTTCTTTAAGCTGAGTGTGACTTAAAGCTAACAGATTGATAATACTTGAACCAGGTCCTTATTCAGAATAATATATACTGCAATATTATAGAAAACAACATTTATAAAGAAAAAAAAAGCTTTTTAACTCTATTAGCTCTTTAGGATCTTTGAATTTTGTAAAATGAGAGTTCATAGTAACATGCCTACTCACAAGGAAATCAACACACCCACGGTACTAACAAATCCATAAAAGCATACTAAAACAACCACAAAACTAAATTATAACATGAAACACCAATTTCATTAACAACTTTTTTCATTATTCGTTAGCATTATTGTTTTACAAATGATGACCAACACTAGCTTGGGCATCAAAATAAGACTTAGTACTATAAAAATACACATAATTCACTTGAATATAATTATAATTACCACAAAATCACCACCGACTATAGTCTTTTCTCCCTGTCTTTACTATTTTGAAGTTGCATCTCCAACCTTGAATTATTGTTTATGCAGGATCTATCTTCACAACTCTAAAATGTTCATCCTGAATTTGTATTCGTCCATGAAGTTCTATCCATGTGTTGTTTACCACATGGATAGAATGTTCTAGTTTCCATTGTTATCGATTTTTCCTCTTTGAACAAAGCCACATTCTTCTTCAAACAAACTCAAAACAGTCCACCATATCAGAATAATCTGCGTTCTTCTTATTTGAACAAAATTACGTTCTCTTCCCTACACCAATTCATGATTTTTCTTTGCCTTTTTTTCTCTTCCCCTTTGCATTTTTTACACACTAAAATCTTAATTTTCAAACTCTAATCTCTAATTTCAGAGAGGAACTTTTAGCACTTAAAAAGACGAAGCTTTAAGGGCAATTGTGTCCATTCATTAACCATAATCTTATGTGGCGTCCATGTCATTTTAAAATGGGACCCACTTTTACCCAGTCATCACTCTGGTCAACTATTTTTCACCAAAAGTACCAAATTATAATTATTTTGTGAAGTTTAGACACTTGATTAAACTAAAAAATTGATAAGACACCAAAATAGCGAAAATATAAAAGTTTAGACACCATAAATGTAATTATCCCTTTTCAAGAATATCCTAAAATATATAATTTGAACTGTGTAATTATTGATTTATAAAATGGTTGAAGGGTCAAATTGGACACTCAGCTATGGCCCGTAGTTAATAGTGAACCTTAATGTTTTTTTGGTCCTAATGGAAACTTTTTCTTCTAAAATTGGATCATATTAGACCTTATCTTAAAAAACTCTACAATTAAGTCCTATAAATCAAACAAAATTTTAATTTTAATGGTTAACTAAAGAAAAATTAATTTAGATTAATAAATAATATTGATATATTTTTTCTAAAAAATATATATCACCTAATTATAAAATTTTTAAAAAATTTAAGCATGTGTAATGCTTTTAGAAAAATTTTAATTTTTTTAATTTTTTAATTTCTTAAAAAAAAATTTTGACCCAAAAACTTTAAAAACTCTAAAATCAAATAATTTACATATAAAAAAATTCAACAATTTTATTCATAATTTAATTTTAATAGTTCAATAAGAAAATTTTATTCATCAATTTAATTTTAATAATTGACTAATAAAAGTTATTTAAATTAATGATTAAAAGTGGTAAATTTTTTTGAATTGTATATCACTTAATTCTAAAGGTTTATAAAAAATTTTAAGGAAGATTTAAATAAATTTTTAAGAAAAATAAAAAAATAAAAATTCGAAAGTAGGCTTAAAAATTTTTAAAATCTTATATATATATTAATTTTATTTATTTAAATAATTTTTCCTTGATTAACCATTAGAATTAAAAAATTCAAAGTTAACTTCAAAATATATTGAGGGTGTAATTTAACCTTTGACCTTTATAAAATTAATAATCATCTCACGAGGGAATAAAAATTAAATTCTTTAGGTTTTTTAACAATGCAATATTTTTTCTTATCGGTCTGAAACAATAGCAAATGGCAGATCTTCGAACACTACAAGAATCTGTCGATTTAGCGACGGAATTCAGCGACGGAATTTTCCGTCGCAAAATAGCAACGGATTAGCGACGAAAAAAGCACATCAGCGACAGAATATAGTCAAATAATAAAATTGATTTTTTTTAGCGACGAATTTCATTTTCGTCGCAAAATTAGCGACGGAATTTCATTTCCGTCGCTAAATTAGCGACGGATTTTCATTTCCGTCGCTAAATTAGCGACGGATGTTCATTTCCGTCGCTAATTTAGCGACAGATTTTTGATGTGCATATTTGTGTTAGTATATATATTGATTCATAATTATGTAATATTGGTACTATAAGCAATTTATATATATATATATGCTATATATACATACATATATATATAAATATATATGAAACATTACATATATATG